>PVLD010002109.1:0-175890 GCA_004027595.1 Dinomys branickii
AAAAAGTCATCCAATAACAGATGCTGGCGAGGCTGTGGAGAAATAGGGACTCTATTACACTGCTGGTGGGAATGCAGACTGGTGCAACCACTGTGGAGAGCCGTTTGGAGATTTCTCCGCAAACTAGGTCTAGAGGTTCCATTCAAACCAGCTATTCCTCTTCTGGGTATTTTCCCAGAAGATCTGAAAACATCATATCCCTCTGACATATGTGCACCCATGTTTATAGCAGCACAATTTGTAATAGCTAAAATGTTGAAGCAACCCAAGTGCCCATCCACAAAAGACTGGATTAAAAAATTTGTGGCATTTCTATATAATGGAATATTATTCAGCTATAAAGAAAGACAGTTTTGGGGACTTTGTAGGCAAGTGAACAAAACTGGAGTCCATACTCATAAGTGAAATAAATCAGCGATACATGTGCAGGCAACGTATTGTATCACTGGTGTAAGAACCCGAGGGTGGGAATATAAACTAAGAGACATGAAGGAAATCTGTTCTAAAACAAAGAACAGATGGGATGAAGTAAAGTAGAAAAGAAAAAGACAAAAATGTATGTATGTATATATGAATATGCATATGTGCAGGAGGGCTAACATGGTTCTACTATTGTATTATATCACTTAATGCTAAGCAATAATCGATGACGGGTTATTTGATCAATCTTGTATGTCTGTATGTGTTGTCCTGAACACACACTTCGAAGATATCAATATGTAAAGCAGCAACTATTGGTGTTTTTGTTGTTGTTGTTGTTGCTGTTGTTGATGTTTGTCTGTTTTGTTTTTTGTCTTTGGATTTTTGGTTTTCGTGTTTTTTCTATTGTTGAGAGGATTAATTGACTAAATTTGCACGTCTGTATATGGGTTTATATATTTACACTTCGAAGATATCAATGGATAAAGCAATGACCACTGTTGAGATCATATCACCTTGTCTATAGATTAGTTGTGATTGTACTATTTTTTATGCTAATTGGTGTCTGTTTGTCAATATGATTTTGTACTTTTATTTTTAAAAAAAAACAAAAACAAAAAAAATTGCTGAGGAGAAACAAGCAATTCAAAAAGATGGCCTGGGGGCACCAAAAAAGCAGCAAATCTCCACCCTTTGCAGCCTCAAAACTGCTAAGGTAAAAGATTTTGCTTTATAAAAAAAAATGCCACAGAGCACCATGTTTCAGAATGACAGCAGTCACACCAGGTTCCAAAATGTGGTGGCATAAAAAATGTATTCCTCAGGATCAGATTCAGAGAGCTCAGTGATTCAGACCCCTGTGCCCTACAGCCAGGGGGAAAAATGCCTGGCTACTGCTCCACGAGGCAGCAGACCTTGGCCTTATACATGTGGCGGTGGTTTTAGGTACATGCAAATTGCAAAAGTCCTGAGGTTAAAAAGGCTTCCACCTCAATTACAAAAGGCCTGGGAGGCCAGGCAGTGTACCCCTGAGAGGGACATTTGTAAAGCTGAGAGTAAAAAGCCTAAAGTACAGTAAAAAAAAAAAAAAAAAAAAACCAAAAGTTTGCAAAAGCCAAATATGTGGATCATCTATAAAAAGCTACAAGGAAGGAGCAAAGCGGGGCTGAAAAAAAAGAAGCCATGAGAGCTTCAGCCACCAAAAGTGCCACAGGGATAGAGTCACACAAGCCCTTTGGAGCTCACAGTGCGCCGTAGATTGTTTCAGATGCTAGACATGAAACTACTGGATGTTTGCCCCGCTGGATTTTAGACTTGCTTGGCTCCCATTCCTTTATGTTCCCTGTTCGTAACTTTTAAAATAAAAATGTTTGTCTTGTTCCATTAAATGCTAAAAGTACTCACTGAATGGAATTAAAACTCGAATAAAAAATGAGTCAGAAAGAATGGAACTAGAGGACGTAAATTACCAATTTGAGAACCAGAGATTATAATGAAAAAGAATTTCAGAGACTTCTGAAACAATATCCAAAGAGCTAGCATATATGTAATCATAATTCCAGAAAGAATGAGACAGAAAGAAATATTTGAGGAAATAACAGCCACAAATTTTCCCAACTTGGTGAAAAACAAACTTAATCTTTGTACCAAAACCTACAGAGAGATTCTAAGAAAATTATAGACCAGTTTCCTTTACAACATAAACACATACCAAATAAAATATCTTAAAATAATAATTTATCATGATCATGAAGGGCTTACCTCAGAAATGCAAGACTAGTTTTATCTTTTCTGAACTTTCTCCTTCAAAATGCTTAATGTGACAGTGTACACATTTACCTGGATAAATAACAGAGTATATAATATACCATATTATTAAAATAAAAACAATAGCGATTTCAGTATGAGCAGAAAATACAAAATCTGTCACTAAATTATGCAAAACTTCTCAGAAAAATTGAAGAATACAAAGAAACCTCTTCAAACTAATAAAGGGCATTTCTAAAACTTAAGGGTACCGACATGCTTGATGGTATCATGTTACACATTTATCCCCTGAGAATAAGAACAAGGCAAAGATTCCTATTCTCACTGCCTCCACTCAGCCTTGTAGTAAAACATCTTAACCCTTTGCAATACAGCAAAGATGTAAATAACCTAAAAATAAAAAAGTAAGAAGTAAAATTGGATGAAAATTATGATTATGTAGGAAGAAAATCATAAAGATTCTAAATATTTAATGAGAGAGATAAGTGAATTTACCAAGGTTTCAGAATACAAGAGTTTCTTTAAAAATCAGTTGTAGCATGTGTAAACATCATATTTTCTCCCTAGTGTAAGAAACCGAAAGACTAAATAAAACATGAAGGTTAGAATAGATATTGTGAAAGGATCAGAAATAGTTCAAAAGAAAAGAACAACTAAGATCACACACACACACACACACACACACACACACACACACACGATAGATAAGAGAGTCATATTTCTAATTTATAGTGATTTATTGAAAGGAACAGTTAATGCCTAATTGTTTAATCAATTTTGCATGCCTATATCTGAACAACTACTTTGAAGATAACAATATACAATATAACAGCCATTGTTAATTTCCTATCATCTTGTTTTGAAATTCTGTATTGTTTTTATTGTTTTTTTTTTATTCTCTTTAAAAGAAAAATAATCAGTTGCAACCAGTACATACCTATTACAATGGCTAAAACCCAGAACA
The DNA here is from genome assembly GCA_004027595.1 of Dinomys branickii. Taxonomy (NCBI): domain Eukaryota; kingdom Metazoa; phylum Chordata; class Mammalia; order Rodentia; family Dinomyidae; genus Dinomys; species Dinomys branickii. The sequence continues at coordinate 3,152 of PVLD010002109.1, forward strand.
TTAATACTATCAAATGCTGGTAAGGATGTGACCCAGCAAAAATTCTTATTCATTGATTGTGGGAATACAAAATGGCAGTCATTTTGGAGGATAGCTTGGTGACTTCAAACAATATGATAGTTTGAAGTAGTCACCATATGACACATAGTCACCATATGATTGGTATTTACCTAAGGGAGCTTCAAATTTACATCTTGGGCTGGGGATGTAGCTCTGTGGGAGAATGCTTGCCTGACTAGCATGTACAAGGAGCTGAGTTTGATCCCCAGAACAAGAAAGAGAGAGAGGAGGGAAGGAAGGAAGGAAGGAAGGAAGGAAGGAAGGAAGGAAGGAAGGAAGGAAGGAAGGAAGGAAGGAGAGAAAGAAAGAAAGAAGAGAAAGAAAGAATGGAAAAGGAAAAAGAAAGAGAAAGGAAAAAGAGAAAAAAAGAAAAGACAAAACATGTCTATGTAAAAAACCTCTATAGGGATCTTAATAGCAGCTTTATTCGTGATTTTCAAAACTTGGAAGCACCCAGGATGTACTTCATGCATCCACCTGTAGGTAGATGGAAAAATAAACTATGATATATCCAGACAATGGGATATTATTTAATACTAAAGTGAAATGAATTATTGAACCATTAAAAGCATAGAGAAACCTTAAATGCATATTACTACACATAAGAAGGACGTCAGAGAATCCCGAGGACTGGTTTATTGCAACTAATATTCTGGAAAAGGCAAAATTCTGGAACCAGTAGAAAGAGCAGTGGTTGGCAGGAATTAGGGTGGGAGAGTGAATAGGCAGCGCATAGAGGATATTTAGGGCAGTGAAAATGCCCTGTGTGGTAGTAGTATAAGGTGGACATGTGCCATTGTATGTTTCTTTAAATGTGAGACTACAGTTCCAAGAGTGAATGCTAAAGTAAATTACAAACTCTGGGTTGTAATGATTTGTCAGTGTAAGTTAATCAGTTGTCACAAGTGTTTACCATTCTAGTGGTACATATTAATAACAGGAGAAACTATGCCTGCATGAGGTCAAAGTGTATAACATGAATCTCTGTACTTTCTGTTCAGTATTGCCATGAGCTACTCTCAATAAATAAGATGTAGTTTAAAAAGTAGTTTATATATGAAAGTTTAGACTGTACATTCATAATTTTTATAGTTCCTGTATCCATGCTATAGTTCATTTAAAAACCAGTTGTACTTTTATGTGAATAATTATTTTAAAAATTAGAAAATGAAATTTAAAGTAGCTTACCCTGTAATTGCATCATCATAGAAAATGTTTAGGAAAAGAATCATCAGTACTGTATATGTGCTGGATGTCTGTCTGGTAAACTACATAGTATTGCTTAGGAAAAATATGGAAGATTTAATTTATCCAGACCCTCTGATACTGGCAGTGGAATTGACAAATAAGTCAATACAATGGAGTCCAGAAATAGAACCCATTAACAGCCAAGTCTTTGTGTTTAAACAAAAGCACCAGAACAAACAAAATTTGTTAGAGATGGATCAGAAACCTAAACATAAAAGCTAAAACCATAAAACTTTTAGAAATAAATGAGAGATTATCTTTATGATTGAGTATAAACACAGATTTCTTAAACAAGTCATTAAAGCATAACATAAAAAAAACCTCAAAAAAAATTTAAAACAGTTCATCAAATGGCATCATTAAGAAAATAGATGTCATAGACTGTAAGAAAGTATGAATAAAGATTCTGTCCAGTGTACATAAATAGTTACAATAACTCATAATAAAAGGCAAAAAGCTCAACAAAAATTAGCACAATATTTGCATACTCTTTCCAAAAGAAATATTCACATTTCTTTATATATTTTATATACTTAGTGAACAAATTATAAAATATTTGATATCACTAGTTATCATGAAAATGCAAACTAAATCCATGTAACTATAGACCTAAAAAGACAGCTAAAATTCAATACACTGGTAACAGTAGATATTGGCACAAGCATGGAATAATTTTCATACATTCTTAGCAGGAGTATAAAATGATACAATTACTGCTGAAAAATATCCGGATGGGTAAAGGTAAGTGTTATGGTTTGTGTCTGGATGTCCCTCCAAAGCCTCATGCAGTCATGGGGTGTGCTTTTAGTTAATGATCAATTCATGGTCCAATGCTGGGATTAAGGGTGTGAATGCTACATCTGCCCTGGGGCAGATAGTTTGCATATGTAAGGGAGAGAAAGAGGCTGCTGGCCGCCACTCCTCCCCTTTTGCTCTTGTTGCTTTGGTTATCTTCCGGCGCCATGAACAGTTGCCCTCTGCCACGTGCCACCCTGCCTTGGAGCCAGCTGAGTATGGACTGAAACCTCCACAGACTGTGAGCTAAATAAACCTTTCCTTCCTTAATTTTGAGTATCAGGAATTTGTTTCAGCAATGAGAGAAAAGTAACCAAAACAGTAAGTACATACCTACCCGATGATCCACCAAATCCAATCTTAAAAGGAATTAAAATACACATCCACACAGACTTATAGGTGAATAATCATCAAGGCATTGCTATGAACTGCTAAAAACTGAAAGTGAAGCAAGTGTCCAGCAGGTGGTAAATGGATAGGAAAGTGGTGTACATCCTTGCCATGAAATTCTGTGCATCAATTAATACAGGTAAACTAAAAATAACTCATTGTCCTGGTTTCATGAAGGAAACTTTACTCACCTAAGCTGCAGATTTGGTAATTTTACATGCTATTCTAGAGCAGACAAATCTGACATTCAGTGGAAAAGATCCAGAAGAGGGGGTGCATCTGACGAGAGGGTGAGTGCAATCACTGAGTGAGAAAGAGTGTGAAGAAACATGCTGGACTAAGGCGGAATCACTGTATCTTGTGGAAGGTTCAGTTTACATAAGTGAACCCACTAGTCAAAGGTCAGCATGCCAATGTATGGTATGTAAATTTTCCAATAAAAGGTAAACATGTAAATGAGTATTGGGTCCCACTGATGATTTGAGTGCTGAAAATTTTTAGGTTGTGGGTTCAGCGTTTTCTTTCCAGTTCCTTGCTAAATAAATAAATAAATAAAATAATAATAAATATAATTGGTTAAAGGAATGATAGACTTGTTATAAAACAAATACATTAAGATATTAGTGGTTCTTTAGAAAATAGTCTAGCAGTTCCTCAGATGGTTACACATAGTTATCATATAATCCAACAATTCCACTTTTAGTTATGCACCTAGGGGAAATGACAACATATAAAAGACACACGAATGTTCATAATAGCATTGTTCTTAATAGCCAGAAAGTAGAAACCACTTGGTCTATCAATTGATAAATGGATGAATATAATGCATTATATCTATCCAATGGAACAGTATCCAGTCATATACTGATGAAGTTCTGATAAATAGTATAGCAAGAATGAACTTTAAAGACATTATGCTAAGTGAAAGAAAATCTAGTCACAAAGTGTGACTTTTTATAAAATTCCATTTATATGAAATGTCCAGAATGAATATAACATAATTTATCTGTTCTCTAAGATAGAAAGAATGCAGGAAAGGCGGAAGTGACTGATAATGGGTATGATGTTTTCCAAGGGGAAGTGATGAATATATTGTAAAATCGATTGCTGTCATAGCTTCATAGCTCCCTGAATATACTAAAAATGAATTGTACAGTCAAAATAGGTGAATTACTGTATATCTCAATAAAGCTGCTAGTAACATGCTGTCAGTGATAATATCTAAGCGGTGGGTTTGTAGGTGTTTGCTGTAAAATTGCTTCAATACTGCTGTGTATCAGAAAATTCAAAGCAATCATAAGTTCGAGTCTAATTGTCATTAGCTTAGAGATGAACAGTTCTCTGTGCAATCTGAGTCTTTCCAGTCAACAGCAGAGTGTGTGCTGTTTAACTAAGTCTTAAGGCTACCTTTGATAAGTGTGTCTAAATCTAGTGTTCGATCATTGGCCAGCTAGGATGCTGCAAAAGTCCCACATTACTGAGAAGAAACTCTCTCACTATCTCACTGGAACCTGCTTTTAGCTTCTTGAAACTTTAAATTTCATCCCATTCTAAACGAAGAGAACAGCTGGACGTCTGGTGGTGCCTGGTTTTTCAGGTTCCCAGTCACCCTTTCAGCTGTTTTTCAATTTGCATGATTCTGAGACCCTTCACAATCTGGGTTTTTTGGGTTGTTTTTTTTTTTTTTTTTGTAAATTTCACTTTCTCCTAAATGTCCAAATATAACAAAAATGGAAAAGTATGACCCAAGTAAGATCTGCCCAACACAATAAAGAGATATATATCTCCTCTTTCATCCACTATCTATTAACATAAACTGGAATTACAATCACCTTTTCTACCCCACTTGGCTAGCTGTTACTGAATGTAAAACTCTCAGCCTAGTTCCATGTGTTACTGAATACATAGCACTCCTCTGTCTGTACCTGAAGTTTTCTTTTTGAAAATTCAAGGACATTCCTCCGAGTACTAAGTGTCTGGATGCCTGGTTTAGTGGCCACCTACCTTTGAGAAGTCTGCTTTTCTGTATTTGCGTCATTTTTGTGATGAATAAAGCATGGAGAATCACTCTCAGCTGGTAGTGATATTCATAGTCTTCCCAGATTGGAAGAGACCTTAAAAGACCGTCTCCTCCCTCCTCCCATCACCAAGCATGATGATAACTACATGCCTCCTTTTCAGAGAGAGGGCAGCAGCTGTCACCAATCTACCCAGATCTCCAGGCTGTCCCTCCGTGACCCAAGCTCAGGTTAGCACATTCCCGTTGATTAAGAGTTTTGAGAGCCTTGGATGAATGCGGTACTGAAATTAGCAGGAAGTAGTGGAAATAATTCGCCTGCATTCAGCGTCTTCTGCTGAAAGCATCTGCCAAATGAGGGGAATTGCAGGCGGGCAGAGATGCTGTGCGTGCCACGGGTGATGAGAGTCTTGGAGCGCCCTGTACCATGGGCTGATAATTACTTACTCTCAGTCATCCACTCGGAGAGGATGCTATGAATAGAACTCCACTTCACCACGTGCTGCCCGTAACCCATGAGGGGAATGAGTCTCCAAGGAAAGTAGGTCAGTGTGGTTCCTAGATAGAGGACCACGTCCCTCCTTGTCTAGGTCAATCCCAAGACCACAGGTCTCTTACTGAAGGGAGACAGGTGCTCGCACAGATTTATCTTGCTTTCTTGCTCCTAGATTGGTATTCATGTCACTTTCTCAGTATTTGTAACATTTTTGCCATACAGTACCATAGAACTGAAAGCAAGATACGAATCTTGCATTGCAAAATTGGTCCTTGAGTTATGAGAGTCAGAAGCATTAACTACCCTATAATGTCTATTAATTACTGTGGTAGTTTTTCCAGATGCCCTCCAAATTTTTGACAGCCCTCCTTCTGAGAGATGGAGCTTCATCTTCCTCCCCCTGAGTGTAGGCAGGGCTTACTGATTTTCTTCAACTTTTGGAGAGTGGCAAGAGAAAAGTAGTACCTTTGCAACCAAGAAACCTGGCAGACGCTGTCATAACCAAGCAACTGAAGTTAAAAGCAATGGCAATATTGATACCCTGTACCCAGAAGTGCTTTCATATATTGCAATTTGTGCAGCCACGTGGCTTCATGATCAGTAAAACACCTTGCTTCCTTTGATCCTCAGCTTTTGGTGTCTTGAAATTCTTTATAATTTTACTTTAGAATATCTGGTTTGTGTAGGAAGCAAAATGGAAAAATGAAACGCATCTTTGAATAGATACAATATTTATGCCCCTGTTCCTAGCCATCTGATTAACATGGAGGATTCAGAAAGCAGGATTCCCCGTGAGCACAGGACTTAGATGGACCCACAGTGAGTGGAAGCTCAGGAAGAACCAAAACAAGTCCAGGGTCAATGTTATTACATCTGCTTATGTCGAGGAACTGGTAAGTGGCAACACTCACCACTCTTGGAACCTATGCTTCCTTGTGAATCTGCTTTGAGCACAGAAGCAACTAGCCTATCCTTTCTTAAGTTGCCTATTCCAACTGCTGCTGCTAAAAATAACAGAAGGAAAATGAAATATAAGGATGTCAATGTTCCCTTTTTTCAGTCCTCTCTTATTTATCAGTACACCGAAGGTAGACAATGTTGGTAGAATGTGTGCCTGTCCAGTGACATAGTGTTGTGCAGCATCTTTGCTGGCTTGTTCATAATAGCATTAATAGCATACCTACAATAAGACATATAAAGTATATGCTTCCAAATACAAATTGGATACTTTGGGTGCTTCTGCGTGATTTAAAGGCTCGTATTTGTACTCAAAGTTGTCATCGTACAATGTAATTATGCATGATACAATTCATGCTGATAACTTAAAATGTTATTTTTTAATTTAGAATGACATTTTAAAACCAAAAGATAAACACCATGACAAATTGAGGGAAAGTTTTCCTGAAAAAGAAGTACTTCATATCTTGGTCACTTTACATTTTTCTTTGTTTTGAAAATGAGAGTTTATATTTCCCTTTCACCCTGGTCTCCACAAATTACATAGCCAGTCTTGCATGTACTTCTTGCTATGTGACCAACTCTTTGACAATCATAAGTAAGTGTCATAGTCTTAACGGAGTGTCACACAAACCTAAATTGAGGGATATACTGAAAATACTTTAAAAGTATTTTTCAAACTGTCAAGGTCATGCAGGCAAAGAAAGACCAAGCAATTGTCATAGATTGGAGGAGATTAGAGAGGTAAGCTGACATAATATAAGAGGTTACTGTGGATAACATTGTGTAACAGAAAAAGGACACTAGTGAAAAGGCTAGTGAAATTCAAATATTTTAGTTTAATGGAATTGTACTCATTAATGCCTGGGTTTTAATAAACATGGGCATATAAGTTGGTAGCATTAAAGGAAACTCAGTGTAGGTACATAGAAACTCTATGTGATATCTTGTAACTCTTCGGTGAACCAAAAATTATTTCAAAAGAGTAAAGGTCTTTGTAAAGCATGTAATCCAGATCTGCCATGTGCAGAACACAACTACAGATGCACAAATCCATACATGTGTCCTCTCTTGATCTTCCTCGCAGTATTGTATAGAATGAGCTCCACTTTACAATAAGGAAGAAAACGGGGGAGGTATTTATCTCAGTGGCACAAGCGCCTGCCTGGCAAGCACAAGGTCCTGAGTTCAATTCCCAGTACAAAAAAAAAAAAAAAAAAAAAAATATATATATATATATATATATATATATATATAATAAAGAAGAAAACAAACTCAGGTGAAACGGACCATCTGAAATCATGAACATCTATAGCATATCCAGATTTAGTTTCAAATCCAATGTATTGTTTGTTTCTAATTCTTGCCTAAATAAAGTTCAAAGGCATGGTCTTTATAGAACAAGGTTCTATTTCTCTTGTGCCACTGTCTGTTTTCCACTGTGTTGCTTCACACATGTAACATCTCCCTGCATTTAGCTTCTCTCTGATCATGAGGTATAGTCTGTATTTCTTGTGCTTTTGAGTTCTGATTCATGTTACTCTTTCTGCCCACCTTTCCCTTCCTTACCTGAAATATCCAAAACACCAAATTTCCCTCAAACTTTGTCACCCAGATCTAGGATGCCATTTTCTTTCAACTGCCCTTGATCTTTCTTTGGCAGGTGGTCCTCTCTCCTTAAATTTCATAAGACTGTGTAAAAGTCCATGTGACTAGTAATAGCAAAAGCAAATGTCACACATTATTATTAACCTTCTTCCAGTGGCCAAGTGCTATCCTAAGTTTTGTGCATGTGTTATCTCCCTGAGTCCTTGCAATAGTCCTCCAAGATAGACACACTTGTTACATCTATTTTAACTATTAAAACAGAGATGTGATTTCTAAGTAAAGTACCCAAGACACAGAGCTAAGAATAACACCGTAGGATTATATATCTTCTGAGTAGAATTCTTTTTACTTATAAAATACTTAATTAACAAACAGAAATTACACACTCAAGGTGATGATTCAATGCACATACATTGTGTAAGGATGACCACAATGAAGTTAATCACCACATCCATTACTACCTGGAGTTTCCAGTTCTGTTTTATGTGCGTTTGGAGTGAATCTTCCTCCTTGTCAAATTTCAAGTACATAGTAGAATATTATTACCTATCGTTAATACATTAGATCCCCAGAATTTATTGCTCTTGTAACTGAAAGTTTGTACACTCTAAACAACATCTCCCCCAATTTTTCCACCCTCTAGGTCCTAGAAACCACCGGTTTTTTTTGTTTGTTTGTTTGTTTTTTATTATTCTGCTGCTGTGAGCCTTTAAATTACTTAAAGGCCCATGACGGACACCAGTGTTTGGATTTGGGTAGGGGGCATCTGAGGAAATAGAGACTCAGAGAAATAAAAATGGCTTATGCAAGATTATAAAAGAAAGCTATAGAGGGCCTGCCTTGGAACCCACCATCCCAGCACCTGCCAGGCTGCAGATACACACATTTTTGTCTTATAAATATCCTCAGCCTGTGAAGAGCATGGTAGAACATCAAAGAAATTAAGAACGTGGACTTTCCACTATTGCTGGGGAAGTTTATATTTCACATGGAAGAGTTATGACCTATGGCAGGGGTCCTCACTTTGTAGTCCCAAACTGGCACCGTTAGAAGACTTGGTTGAAATGTAAAATATTTCGTTCTGTCCCAGACTAACTAAATCAGTGAGTTTGGGGTTTGAGACCCAGCACTCTGTTTAATAAGCCTTCCAAGTACTTATGCTATTTGCTAAAGTTAGAGAGCTCCTGTACTGGGGCAGGTGCTAAGACACAGATACAGATGTATGTTACCAAGGGCAACATTTCGGAGAGCAGTCTGGGCTGCTCTAGGTACACTGCTTGTTTCATTAGGCACCTGGTTTTCCTCTTTGTTGTCCATTAGCATCTGAATCAGAAGGAACAGGTGAGAGTAGCAGTTCCAGCTGGAGCAGGGTCAGCATGTTGGCCTTGACAGCCTCTGATCTATTCTTTTCTCTCATTCTGGGTCAGCCTTGCCATATGGGTTCTCAGTATAAAAGATTAATGCAAGGATTCCTTTTACAGGAACCAGAAATCTAGCACATTCTTTAGGATCTTGTTTGATGCAACTGTGCCTTGATTGTCTTATCGTAACATGCAGGATTGAAGCATGTTTTCACAGAATTTATTTCCTTGTAACTGGACTGTATTTAGACTCTATTTTTGCAGTGTCTTCTGTTGCTAGAGTCCACTTCCCTGCTCCCCTGATGTGGACATTATCATATGACTTTCTTTGACTAGCGGATATTAGCAGATGTGACATGAGGTTTCCCACTTGGTAGTATATCATTTCTGTCTTAGTTGCTTTAGCCTGATATGATAAAAATGCCATAGACTAAGTGGCTTAAATTACATGCATATGTTTCCCACAGTTCTGGAGCTGGAAAGTTCAAAATCAAAATGATGGAAGAGCTGGTGTTGGGTAAGACTCTCTTCCTGGTTTGCAGATGGCTATGCCCATGTGGCCCAGGTGGACGGCGTGCTTTCTAGAGTCTCTTTTATAAGGACACAGATATCATTATGAGGGGCCTCCCCTCCTATACCTTGCACACAAACACACATACACACACACTCATGATTATATATATATATAAATACAAATACACATACATATACACACAAGATATATATGTGTGTATAAATATATGTATGTATACATACACAACATATAAACAGTAATATCCTGATCCAGGAATGCTTCTACTTGCAAACAATTGAGTTCACAGACAAAAGCATTAGGCAAAATTTTGTGTTCTGTTCACAAACTCCACAGTAGGTGTCATAAACCACCGTGGGCATTTTCCTCATGCAAACATAAACACAGCTGTCTTCCTCAAAATTCTAAAACAAATTAAGTTTGTAAACCAAGGAACTACTGTACATATATAATATATATTAAAATATATATGCATATATTTTATATAAAATCCTAGACACTCCATGAGAAAAATATTTCCTGGATAAATGTACATGATCCCTATCATACCTAAATTAAACTGTTACCCTACAGTTAATCCCAGATGTTTAGACGATCCCAGCTGGACCCAACTCAAAGTTTCATATATGTGAGAAAGTCAGTTTCTGTTGTAAGCCATTGAGATTTTGATGCACATTACCTGCAATAACTGACTAGTATTTTGAAACTGCCTCAGAACTCACTGTGGCCAGTATAGACGTTCCTCACTTAATAATCAAAACTGATCCTGCAAATAATTTGTTAAATGAATTTAACACAAAATTAGGAATTGGATATTGTATGTACATTACAATATTCAGAACAAAGAAATGGTCAAAGGAAACTTCATCTGATGACTTCGTTTTTCTTTGCATAGCTCTTGCATGCAGTATTGTATAATACAACATAAAACTATAGTACTCTACTGAACAGTACAATCAGCAAGAATTGCAGTACTCTATAAACGAGGCATACTGTACACAAAGACACTGAGGCTCTATAGACAAGATGTACAGAATTGTACAAAAAGTGGATCATAAGTCTTATTATAAACAGCTAAATTAGATAGAAATATTATAGGCAGTCAGACAGAGTTAAGGAGCCAGGACAGAAGATGAGAATATATTACAGCTGTGGCTGAAGTCACATCTGTGGAAGGCCAGGCCTCAAGATAAAGATGGAATAATGGGCCCACATGGCTCCCAGAGAGATAAGCAATAAATTAGAGATTATATTGTAATTGATATAAGGTCCAATAAAGTCTAGATAGACATCAGTCACCCGGGTGGGTGGCCAGTACCTCTTGATTCATGTCTTCCAAAAAACGTCTTTGTTCCTCCCATGTATACTTGCCATATGACCTGCTTTGCCATTAGATCAATATTTCCTAAGTGGCTATACTTCTAATTTTATTGTTTAATCACAGTTTTCACCTATACTGTACCCACCTCATGAGTTTTGTGACCACCTCATGATTTTACTCTACAAAATTTCCTTTGAGAACTGGCCTCTTTGGAAGCCCAATTTCAGATCCCCTCCTGTCTCTCAGGAATTATCTCTCTCGATACAGTTTTCCTACTCTTAACCTCCATTGTTCCTTAGAAGTCATTCTTTGATTTTTGAGAACATGAACTTGGTGTATTGGATATCTAGCAGGTTAGGAGTTATATTATTTCCTCTATATCTCTCTGAGCAGCAGGTTGTAAGTCTGAATGGTCCTTAAACTGGTAAGTTGTTACAGAGGAATATCTGTACTCACAAAAGAAGACAAATAAATCTCAGCAGGCCCTAACCCTTCCATAAAGAGGTCTTAGAATATGAGCATAATGGTAAGCAGAGAGAATTTTGCTTAGGATGTGGAAGATTAAGAGAAACCATTGCACCCACAACTAAAACTAACAGAAAATATCATAAATATGTTAAAAACCTTAGAGAACTATGGACACAAATAGTTCAAAAGAATGAAATTGCAGAAAAAGTTGAATCCTTCCTACATGAGCAATGAATCATGGCTTCTTTCTGTTTGGCAACTTCTACCATGCTATTTATTATAGGGTGGAGATTTATACCTTCCTTAGACAGAGGGTCTCATATGGGCCAAGATATGTCAGAAACATTTTTATTGTCACATGACTTGTGTCTTAGTTACTTTCTCTTTGCTGACACACCATACCCACTACCCAGAATTTAAAGGAGGAAATGTTTACTTTGGCCATATCTTATAGAGGTTTCAGTCCATAGCAGACAGCTCCAAGGCAGGGCAGCATGGCAGAGGAAGAGCAGTTCATGGGTTGCCCAAGGAAGCAGAGAGAGAAGGAAGGTAGGAGCAGGGAAGAGATAATCTCTGGCAGGCCCCTGATAATCATCATGCCTCAATGATCCAATACCTCCCCAAAGCTCCACATATGAGCACATTAGGCTTTGGGGAAATATCTAGACATAAACTATCATACATGGACATAAACTGTAATAACATGCCAAGATGTATTGAAACTTTTGGGACCCTCAACCTCAATAAAACTGTGCTGATTCTCCCCTCATCGATTCTCCCCTACAGGACTTTTACTGATTATGTGGTCAAAAAGTCCTGCTAAAGGAAAAGGCCAGTGAAGCAGCCAGGGCAAATCTTGACCTTAGACATCTGAAATAAGTGGTGAATGAAAAGTGAATAAAGCTACAATCTAGACATGACCTAACTCCATTCATGATTAAACTTAATTGAAGTTGTCATCTCTTTCCTCTAGTGTTCTGACTTTGTAAAGAACTTGCCCCTCTGGGGTGAAACAGTATTTTCTCTAGTCTCTAAAGTTGCTTAAGTCAATATGTAGCATGTAATAAAATTTCAAGTTATGCAAAGGAACAGGAATCTATTACCAATAAGTAAATGAGACAAATAGTAAAAAAATGTTAGATCCACGCATGACCTTATCTTGGAATTATGAGATAATCACCTTTGAAAACTATTGTAAATATGAAAAGAATTTAGAAGAACAAAAGCAGATTAAAAAGATACAGAAATTTAATGGAAAATACAATTTCTAGGAGACATTCAAATATATACTCTTAAACTGCAAAGTACAATAGACAAAATGAAGGATTAATTGAATAGGCTTAACAGCAAAACTGACACAGCTGAATAAAAGGAATAATGAATTCAAAAGACAAATCAATAGAAATTACCCAACTTTAAGCACCCAGAGAAAACAATGAAAAAGACACAGGTGGGGCAATAACAACTGATAAATTAGAGCACCAGAAAGAGTCCAGGAAAAACATTAGGAGAAATAGTAGCTAAGGATTTTCCAACACTGAAGAAAGAGACCAAACCATAGACTTGACAGCATCTTTGAAACTTAACCAGATTGAAGATAATCCTAGCACTCTCAAGGTGCCTGAGGTGATCACTGGATACTATAATTTCTCCTTGCTGAACAATCCATTCCTTTGTGTTCATACTTAAATCTTGACAGTCAGAGTTTAATGATTCTCAGACTCTCTTGGGACAGCTTTGCTGTGCTGAAGACACTCAACTTATGAGTATCCAATGCCTGTGTCACTATTTAGCTCAGGCTAATCTGAGTCTATGTAAAGCCACCAAGAGAAGTGGTGACTGGCCACTTTTTGCACAATTATGTTGTTTGTACTTGAGGCTGACCCCAAAACAATCCTCTCAAAAAAGACCAATGGTACCTGATTATCTTGAAGCTAACCTTATCCCCAGTAGGAGTTGTTCAGGTAAGCAGACCACCACTTTAAAAATTAAAGAAACTAGTTAATGCAGCAGAAAAGTATGAAGCATTAGGTCCACAGGTGAAAAAACATCATGAAAAGGAGATCATAGGAGTCTTGGGGAGAAAGTCCAGGAGTTATCCCAGATAACTCATTCATTCAGGCTGTGCCAGGTACAGAGCACTCAATTACATTTGGAAACGACAACAAATGCTTCTAGGGTCATTCTTATTTTTGACACAAACTTGTATCCCTGGCATAAGAAGCTGTCCTGATTGCTCTCATGGGCAGTTGCTGCTTGGAACCTAATTTGGCCGCACATGGCCCACTGCCAGGATCCTACAGCCTGAGGTTCTGCAGCAGTTTGGATCTGGAATGTCTGCAAAGGGCCTCTATGCTAAAGACTCGGTCCCAGAGTTATGCTATGAAGAGGTAGTGGACTTTGGGACGCAGGCCTTATGGGAGAGCCTTAAACCATAAACAAATTTCTAAGGGGGATTGTAGGCCCCTGGCTCCTCCCTCTTCCTTCACTTTGCTCCCTGAGAATGGGTGAATTGTTGTGTACTAATTCATACTCTTGTGGTGATGTGCTGCTCCACCACAGGCCTAAAGCAATGGAGCCAACCTTTCATGAACTGGAACCTCCCATAGTGTGAATCCAAATGAATCTTTTCTCTTCATAATTTGGTTATCTCCAGTATTTTGTTATAGTTACAAGATGCTGACTAACGCAGTTCCTGTTTCAGTGAGGAAATTGTATCCTTAAATATTCTTTTATCTCTTACCACCCAGGTCCTAATGATTGTGGCCTCTCTCTACCCTTTCTAATCCTCCCTTATCACGCATACCAGCCATCTAAGCTCATTTTTAGGGATGTTTATCGGGGTTTGTTCAAATCAACAAACATGAACAACATTGTGCAAACCACTGTTCTACTCAAAATAAACTGATGCAGCGAATAAATTCCTTTTGTATGAAAACTTAAAGAAAGAGAAAGCCTAGAAGGCTTTATTGTGAAGAATTCTGAGGCCTTTTCCAAGCATTATGGTAAGGAATGCAGTGATTGATTATCAGTGCCTGCCTGAAGCAAGGTATGAGGGAGAGACAGGCACAACCTTGCATACTTACCGTCTTAGCTACAGAAGATATAAATACATATTAAGGAAACTCTTGTCCCAAAGAGTCTCTCAATCTAATGGGGAAGACAAACAAATACATAAATAGCTAAACCACAAGGCACATAAGCCAGCAGCAAAATATTAAAAAGATTCTATGATAATATTTTGGAAAAAATTATATTTTGACAGTGAAGACTGAAAAAAGGTCTTACAGAGATGGTAAATTCTGAGCTGGGCATTAAATTGAATCATCTCTTTTCTGGTGAACATTACAGTAGCAAGTGGCTCTTGGATACTTAACTTTCTGTCACAATTTTTTTTTTCCATTTGTAAGCCCAGCATTTCGGAGTGGACTATTTGTTTTATGCCATGGCTTTATGAGAGTGTAGGATGCTAATGTTACCCGTGCTCTTAATTCCTTGCCTAATTATTATAGGATAATATATCATGGTCCTCAATCCCAGGCTGTGTGTGTCCCCACAGTCACACATCTTTTTGTTTGTCAAGGGCCTGGGATGCATGTCTAAGCTGCATGGACAGAAGAGGATTTCTCTTTGTGTACGTAGCACTCATCATCAAACCACCAAGTGGGAATTGCTTCCCCTGAAATAGAAGACATTTATTTTCCAAAAGCACACAAGTGCTTTTGAAAGAAAGTGATATAAATTTAATGTTGACTTTTTTGTTCAGCAGACACTGTCTGTCTGGTAAGACACACGTAGGTGTGGGAATCAAAGAAATTGAACTTCCGCTTGTGCATTCATCATGGAAAGGGAGCTGAATGAAGAAAGGAGAGGGGATCTGTTTTCAGATTCTGCCTCTGTTCTGAGACGTACAGAAAAATCACATCACTTCTAAGTCATTGTATTATTGTGTATCACTTGAGGTTAGAAAAGACTCTTTATGCTACTTGGATGTCAATTTGTGTGATGTTCATAAAAACAATCTATCAGATAGTGAGGTGTGGGTAAAAAGTAAGACACAGACTCTGGGAGTTTGCCTCAAGCCACCTTCCATGTACCACCAGGGAATCCTGTCATTTCTGTGGACTTGCTGGATGCCTAAGCGGCTCTTGTCGTTCCTTGGCTATGGAAAAGCCAGGATCTGCAGAGCTTGTATCAACATCAAAACTCACCCAGTTACAGATAAACAGAAATAAAATAGAAAGAACTGTGCTTAGATCTACTCAAAACTCAGCCCTGAAATCAACCCTCTGTGATACTGACCACAGGATTTCCTATAAGACAAAAGAGAGTCATGCCAGAGCAATGATTTTTTGACGTAGTAACCCTGCTGCATTGCAATAAATATTCTCATCAGATCAACAGAGAGTGAGCCAATGGAAAGAGACATAGGAAATGGAAGTAGCTCGCCACAGTAATCAGTTCTAAAACTTCACCCCAAGTTCAAAGAAATGCAGTTAGTAACTCCCTAAGAACATGACATAAAAGAACAAAACTCAGCAGTCATTCCCATTTTTGAAAGAATAAAAACAATACCATTCAAAACAGACTACTATATGAATCCAGTGAAACTAATTAAGTAGTGGCCTTCTTCTGACTAATTATAAATGCATTTGCAGTTGAGAAGAAGAACAGTCAAATTAGTGGGTGAGATTAACAAAGACCCCTTGAATGAGGATGGACTTGAATTGATCTTAAAGACTAAGAGACAACATCAGAAAAAGTGGCAATAACCTTAGGACAGTAGAAAACACAAGGTACATACATCTATGTACTTTAGCAACAGGAAAATGCCAAGAGAATATGTTTCAGAAAAGGTAATAACAGCCACCATTAATTCCTATCATGCCTGTTCTGAAATCTTGTATTATTTTTATTGTTTTTGCTTTGTGTTGTTTTTGTCTATGGTGTGGGTATTTTGCTATTGTTCTTTTTTATCTTTCTCTTTAAAATAAAATTTAAAAAAAGAAAAAGCAATAACTAAGCAAAGGCATAGAACTGGGACTCAACATAAATTTTGGGGAGATGAGAAAGACAACTCTGACTTGACTGATTAGCAGGAAATATTGGAAGACACTTGGATGGGTGAGGTGCAATTAGATTTTAGGAGGTATTCAAATCAGGCAATAAAGTTTGGATTCATCTAGAAGCTAACATCACGACTTCTTGGTAGGAAGTAGAGAATGGGGCCTAACAATATGAGACCAAGATTTTAAGTTAATTCTGATTGCTCATTAAAGATGATTTGGCATTACAGAAATCTGGCTGCCAGTACTGACGACCTACAACATGTGGTCAGAGATTCAAAATATCTGCAAACCAAATGGATGAAGTCTGAATGGAGGAATGGAGATAAAAATGTCAACTTGGAGAAATTATTCAAATTAGTAGATGTCAAGTCACAATGAACATTTGGAATACAGGTGTGAATAATTTGGAAAAAATGTATATTCTTATGTACCTCAAATCATTCCCTTTATATCTTTGTCAAGGAAAATGATATACAACTCCACTTTGAAACTAGACTAAACTTTGAGTCTAATTCAGACAACTAAGATTAAACACTACTTTCCATTCCAAGCTTTTGATCTAGCCAGTGGCAGAAACTTCAACAAAACCATGAAGAATTTGTTCATGATGCTTCTCATCCAGTTTGGCAGGCTCTGTGACTAAAAGGTACTCATGAAATCACTAAATCTGAGTTATGTGAGCAGAGACTCTGGGAGGAGCTGAACATTCTTGAGGGTCTCTTTTTCTGTTTCCTATGTCTTGTCATATTTAAACCTCATATCAACCCTGTTGAAACACACCATTTTCCCATTTCTTTTAAGAAGAAATCATGAAAAAAGATGAGATTTCAGCCAGATAGTGGAGGCACAGGATTCCTGTCTGCCTTTCTGTAAACATGTTATTCCTGTTATCCTAAAAGAAGTAAATTATTAAGCAAAAAGATCCACGGAGTATAAGCACGAATGTGACAGAGTCCTGACTTAGCTGGAGGGATGGTAGCCACTGTAAGCATTGAAAAGGCGAGACAGAAAGATCTTGAGGAGAGAGTAATGCAGTATGTTCTAATCCTTTATATCTGTGGTATAAAGCCAATGGAGCTGGTGGCAGAATGGTCAAACTCAGGTTGGAGTGGGATGTGAGAAGCAACTCCTAGAGGACTTTGTCAGCAACACTGGGTATCATGGTGATGGACTAATGCACGCGTAATTATTTGGCACCTAGAGGACTAAAGTCAAATGATCAGATTATTTGGCACCTAGGACTAGAGTCAAATGATCAGAGTTACCATTTTAAGAGATTATACAGGCCATACATAAAGAATTAGACTGCTGAAAGTTCTCAGATGGATAATCACCACCTACTAGTAAGACCTACTGAGGTTATCACCTGGGTAAGTATGCACAAATATAGGGAAGGAGCTAGTTTGTGTTTACCATTTTTAATACAAAATGCCAAGGATTGTGACAATGATTTTGTAGTTTTCATTTCATTTAATCACTATACTATCTTTATAAGGCACATGTACTTTTGTCACTTGATGGATAAGAGAATATATAAATCAGTCAAATCTATGCACTGCTCCCATATACCCAACTGTGCACCCCACCATGCACCTACTCCTGCACACGTGCATACATCGAACTATCTGGCAATACCTCCACCCATTTATTTATGTATTCACTTAGATAGTTTTGTTGAAAACATACAGTGAAATTGCCATGTTAGGCCTTTAAATTACATTCATAGATAAGGCATGGCCCACGTCCTCAAAGAACTCACAGCCTGTCTAGTGGAGTTGAAGATAAGTATATGGGTGAAAACAGAGCAGTGGAGAAAATTCTGTGATGTTGATAAACTCATACTGCATGGGAAAGCAAGGATAAAATTCCCAGCCCTGTGATGACGGGTCATGAATCTACCCAAAAGTCTCCTAGCTTGTATTTGTCAAAACCATATCTGAACCCCATGTGTGTCTGCTTTTATCTGAAATGTACATGCCCTCCATTTCACCATATTATTAAAGGAATTACACATGACCCCCCCCTTGACTGAATCCCACTGAGTGTGGATGTAAACCATAGTGAATAAGTCACCCAAGGCCAGTAGACTTCAGCTACGCTTACCCACACCACCAGATGTAGCTGGAGCCAGGTAACTCTGGGAGCACTGGGCACTCGAGCCTCCTGAAGCACCTGCCCAGCACAAGATGCATCTAATGAGCTCTGCCTCAGCAGAGGGACACTTGGCACTTCAGGTGATGGAAATGGCCCCTCAGGCCAAACAAAAGCTGAAGTGCAGGGGCTGCCAGCATTTGGGAGCATGAGAAAGAAATATGGATTGAGTGAGCAAGAGCTATTAATTATAATCTCAGCTCAGGCCTAAGAGTGGTGAGAAGTGCTTCTTCTCAAAAAATCACTTGTCTCAGAGAAAAGAAAAGTGCTGTCAACTGTTCTGTGTCCATTTCAGGGACCCAGAGGACCTTTCTAGGGCTGCAAGAACACACATATATAAAATGAGCAGACACACACACACACACACACACACACACAACACACACACACACATTTAGCAAGCACTAATTGTATATCAGGTATGGCGTACAGTGCTTGCCTGAATTACCTTATAGTTGATCCCCGCAATAGCTCATTATTGTTTTTTTTAAATTATTATCAGTGGAGTAAAAAATAGAGTGCTCTCCAGTGCACCATCCACTTGTTATTTTCAGAATCTTTTGTGACTTTTAACAAGTTTATGAGAAAGGGCAAGTTACTTAGAAAAGATTCTCTTTTGCATTGACATCTTTTCCCCACTGTGATTGCGGGACAGGAGCCAATATTCATTACTTGGGCCTTTGAGGGGAGTTATACTGCATCAGCTGTCCCAGAAAGGTGTAGGAAAGAGAGAAGTGGCCTTTTTAATGATGAAGGGAGAGGGAGGAGCTCCTCAGGAGTGAACAAGGCTGAGGTTTGCTTACCCAGAGAGGAGAAGCAGTTGAGCGGCAGACCCTGGCCTGATGGGCACCAAGCGCCCTGAGTGGGGAAATGAGAATGACATGCACATTTGTGCTCAGCCAGGCAGACTCCTCTGCAAGCCGTCTCATGCAAGGCCTGTGCAAGGCACCCCAGAGCCTTGTGGGTGGCTGTGACTCGCAGAAAGAATGCCAGAATCAAACCTCAAACCAGAGAACCAATCACACATGAGGACACTATACATACTGTAGTAAACTGAGGACTAGAGTCTTCCTCTTATTCCTAAAACTTACTCCATTTTTGAGGCCAACAGAAGCAGTAGTAGAAGATAGAAGCTTGCACATCCTGTAACCACATCAGTAGACTGTTAGGAAAAAGTAGGGGCAAAAAATTAAACATATGAGCTTATTATGGTTTGCGTTTAGATGTCACCCCAAAGCCTCATGCCGTCATGGGTGGGGCTTTTCCAGAGGTGACTGAATCTAGAGTGTGTGCCACTGGAATTGATTCAGAGGCAGTGCTAAGAGCAAGGGTAGTAGGATTAAGGTGTGAGCGCTGCCCATCCTAAGTAACCCGGGTAAGATAAAAAGGACCACAAGAGCTACAGTCATCACTTGTTGCTTTGCTACCTTCTGCCTACCATCAACTTTTCTCCTTTCTGATGCCACCCTGCCTTGAAGCCAGCCAATTATGGACTGAAACCTCTATGAACTGTGAGCTAAGTAAGCCTTTCTCCCTTTAACTTTGGGTGTTAGATATTTCATGTCAGCAATAAGAGAAAAGTAACTAAGACAGAGCTCAATAAGACAGGTTCACTAAAGAACAAACCTGAGAGGGACCACTCTGGCGCTTAGACCAGACAGGATACTTTCATATAGGCTATGAGATATTTTATAGGGTCATAAGGTGGAGAGTTCAGTGAAAGAAAGTTGTGGCTACCCGCCAAGGAATAGTATAGGGAGTAGTGGTTGCCCAAGGATGAAGCTTTGGAAAGGAGAGAGTAGTGATTGTTATCAACAGCAGGGCTGAATAATGCTGAGAGTAACTGGGTGCAGCTGTGCTTACTCGGCCTTATTAAGCCAAGCCTACACATCCTTAGTAAGTGCAAAAGTATAGTGAGGGAGGGCAGATAGGGCAGCCACATCACTCAGAGAACCACTGAAATACCCAAATATGCAATAATATACACTCCAGTTATACAAAGTGTGTATATCACTCTTTTTCGTTGTAGTGGCCACATGCGTACGAATGTGTGCATACGTGTGAACCTAGCATCTATGTGCATTTATTCAGGAGTCAAGGATACTGTGGGAATATCTGAGCGATCCTCTTAGAGATGTACATGAAAGTAATGGACTGCTTAGAGGCTCAAATTAACATGATTGAGTAGCATAGAAAAAGGGGGAGAAAGGGAGGGAGGAAGACAGCAAGCGAAGCTTTCTTGTTTAAAGGCCAGGATGTCTTTTACCATATGCAACATCAAGGCCAAGCTCAGAGCACAGGCAGGTTGGGAGGCTGCCTGCTTGGCATATTGGAAATCTCCTCTCTACAATAGAATCTTCCCTCAGCAATTCTCCAGCGCCATGGATCTTCTCCCAATCTTTGGGTTTAGACATAGTGCTTGTGTCCAGGAGAGAGTAAGGGGGAAATGATGTATGTATTAATTCTTTATCTACATAGTGAAATAGTTACACTCTTGGCCCTGAGATGAGGTTGAATCTTGTTTAAAGTAATGCCTATCTGAGTGATTTTGGTAAGTTATTGTACCTCTTTTTGCTTTCATTTTCTCTTATGTAAAAAGGTTTTCATGGTTCTTTTCTGTTGTTTGTTGTCGTTGTCATTTTATACTACAGTAAGACATTATATGCACTAGTTATAATTTATTTCTTAGAGCAGAGCGGATTAAAAGGAGAAGGAGATTAAGTAGATGGTTTCCATGCCATCGTCCTCACCGCTGCCAATGGCCGCAGCACTGCCACAACCACCACAAAGTCATTCACATCCCATGAAAAATGTGGCTGGAGATGGACCAGGTTTGTGACTGAGGATCATGGAAGGTGAGCCACAGAATAGATGTGTTT
Organism: Dinomys branickii; assembly: GCA_004027595.1. NCBI lineage: Eukaryota > Metazoa > Chordata > Mammalia > Rodentia > Dinomyidae > Dinomys > Dinomys branickii. The sequence goes on from PVLD010002109.1 coordinate 24,504, forward strand.
TGATGTGGGAGAGCGAGTGGAGAACGGCCAAGAGTGAGGCAATGGGCCTCAGAAAAAGCAGAGCTGAGGAGAGTCAGGAGTCAGTGATACAGAAGAGCAAGGCCTCACATTGTGGGGATGTGACGATAAATGGTCTGTAGCCCTGCGATAGTAGTAACCTCTTCAAGCTTGATTAAAGCAAAGAGTCTGCAGAAATAAGTCGAATGTCATCTGTCACTAGGACTGTTCCTTCCTGTGTTCCCATCAGAGTCTGAAGAGCTCGGACTTCAACCCTGTGTAGAACCAACGCTCTCATGGTCTTGAAGAGACTAATGCAGTTCACAAGAGGAAGGAAGCTTGTCTAAGGTCACACAGCAGGCCAGCTCCAGAGTTGGAGCTGGAACTCAGGTCACTGGATTCCCATTCCATAGTACATCTCAGTGCCACATTGTCACAATCAAATTGCAGGACTAGCCTGCCTGTCACAGAGGTATTCATCAGGGCAGCACCTTTGCAGCTTGCCTTCATCCTGATTTTGCTTTTAGACAGGTAAGGCCATAAGGGACCTTACCACTGCTTCTCTTCCTGCATTTGTAAATTGGGAGGCTGATGTGAATTGTTTTTGAGGTCCCTTTACCTTTGATCATCTGTGCTCCCCAGCTCACACACCATGAAGCCTTCAGATGTCTGAGTAGGAGGAGGACGCGGCAATGACAGGTGGGGAGTTGGCAGAGCTGCCTTCCTGGATGGGAGGCAAGGAACTGGCAGGAGGATCTACCCACTTTGGACAAAAACTGATTCACCAAGTGGAGGACGAAAGAAGCAGGGCCCATTAGCAAGTACCAGGGGACTCCACAAAAGATGTTTGTTGCCTTCTAAGTCCTGGGCCCCCACGCCTCCACCATGCACAGAATGCATGGAGATTGCTCAGGCAAACCCCAAAACTTTAATTCCCAATGTGCTTACTAAAATTAAAGAAGAACACTATTTTTGAGATAAAAATAGTTGAGGATTATTCAGCAACTTTTAATGACTCAGTTCTCCATGGCAAAGCCAGAGGGGTCTTCCTAAAATAAAAACTGGGTCATGGCTTGTTCTTGCTTAAAATAGTTCAGGGACGATGTGGAAGGATTATGGAATCCTTGATGTGGTCTCCAGACTCTGGATGGATGTGGCCTTTGCCCACCTCCCTGGCCTCCTCCCACCGTCTCCTCTGCCAGCCCTGCCATACTCCACTCACAGAGGGCTCTCTCCTTTCTCAAAGGAAGCCGCTAGTGCGCTCCTCACTGCTTTCCTGTACTGCTCCTGCCACCATGAGGAATGCTGCTGCCTTCGGCCCTCTTCCACCTACCGCGGATCCTTCCTCAGGGTTGTGATTAAGTGTTACATGATCAGAAAAGCTGTTCATACTCTCCCAGTCTCAATTATGACCTCCCTCTGATATCCTCGATCAGAATAGCATCATCTTTTTCCTCTCAGCACATAATTATATATTTGTTTCAGCTTATGTGTTACTCCCTCTTATTATTTTTATCAAGCCTTATAAGACCAAGAATCACATTTATTCTTTACATCTTGGAAATGCTTGTTCTACTATGATGCCTGAAAGACAGAGACATTGAGTGAAAGATTTTACTTTGTTTGAAAAAAATAAGTGCATAATCACTGAGTGTACACATCAGGAAGAAGTCACAGAGTGTGAAATGGCCACAGTTCTTTCCAAAGTGCCTTCAGGGGCCCTTGTGCATTTACATGAATCAGTCCTTGATGTCCCCCTCCCATAATAGCTGCTTCAGTACCATAAATTGTCGAGGCTGGCAGAATGATGGGACAATATCTAACCTTGTGGTTTCCATGTTGTTTTTTACTAGGGAGCCTGTTTCTTAGCCAAAGCTTTCTTCCAAACCCCTAAGTGTATAAATTACGTGAAATCAAATGTTTCTAGCTAATGTGGGGACAGACTGTCGACTCAGGAAAGAGGATGCCTGGAATCTTGGCCATCCCCAGGGGGGCACTCCACGTGAGGTAGTGAGAGTGGTGGCTCATTTTGGATGTAGGCAACAGGGAAGTAACACAATCAGTAAACAACATACATAATATAACAATAAAGTCCATTAAATTATTTATATTTTAGTAGGTAATTCGAGATAATGTCAAAGATAAGCTGCTTTTCTTGCCCAGGATGGCAGCCCCTTCATATGCACAATATTTGTGTGCCGCCCCATGTGTTATTTTCCCCATGAAACTGGTATGCGAAGCCCCGATTAAAAGGAGGACTGGATTGGTGGGACTATTACAGTACTGATGTCCACTAACCTTGGAACAAGAGCCCACAGATAGAATTAAAGTCATCCTAAGGCAAACATGAGCTCAGAAGGCCTTAGTTATTTTTGTGGGTATTTCCAGAAGCTTTTGTAATTCAAAGACAGGAATACATGAGGTATCAGGATATCTCTCCCTTCAAGTTTCAAGGGCACCTGTTTCCACCTGGAGATGCTACTTGGCAGCTGATACATGCATTAAATGCTGAGATCTGTATGAATCCCTGGATTATGTAATGGAAACTAAAAGGAAACACAAAAAGCTCCACCTTTCTGCTTGAACTTCAAAACCCAGTGGCAAAGTTGAAGTTGGGACAGTTGTTGCTTTCTGCACAGGACCAAAAGCTACATATTTACAGATCAATACTGAAAAGTAAAATTCATGTTATTAGAACTAGGTCTAAGGTACTCCTTTTTCTTTCTCACAGTGTGACAAGTCTCATGAGTTCACTTGCACCAGACTAGTTTCCACTTGTCTTATTATGGCCTGAGCACACTCAGCCTATTAGCAGCAGAAACACTTTATTTTGCACATACATCTTACTGCAATCTTGCATTCATTTATGCTTTCCTGCTTGTAGAGAGAGGCAGAGATGCTACATGCCATTGACAATATGACTATCAAGTGTCTGGTGCTGTGAAGACACTTCTCAAAGAGCATCTCCTTTAATCCTTGCAAGAATTCTTCAAGATAACCCCACTTGTTAGATTGGAAAATTGACATTCAGAAGTAAAATAACTTGTCTAAGGTTAAAGAGCTTGGAAGGAATAGAATAAGTATTAAAAACAGATCTGACTTCACTAAGCAAGATGATGGGAATTCAACAATTGTTCTAATGTTTTATTACAATTACTTTTTATTCTCTTTGATTGTTTGATCAATCTTGCCTTCTCACATCCAGTAATCTGAACAACTTCCTTGAAGATAACAATGTATAACAACCATTGTTAATTTCCTATCATCTTGTTTTGAAATTCTGTATCACTTTTATTGTTTTTGTGTTGTTTTATTTTTGTCTTTGTTGTTATTTTGCTATTTTTTTCTCTTTAAAATAAAAAAAGAAAAGAAAAAGGTAGTTCTGGAAGAATCTGATGATTTTATTATTTTTTTGTGCCACTGCCGCTCTTTCATATTTGCATTAATTTATTCATCATTTAAATAACCTAAATTAGGTCCCTACATTATGTCTCCTACATTATGTCGATTTTAGAGAAGAAAATAAAAGCTCTAAGAACACAATAGTGATTATATTGATTTTTACCTAACAATTTTGAGGGTGCACCTGAGTCTGAGAGATGTAGAGTCCATTTTGATAAGGTCATTCAGCATGGGAGCATCTTAAACCCTCTGAACCTCTCTAGCATCCTTTCTGAGAAAGGACTGTGAAAGTTAGGTAACTTTTCTAAGACCATGTAAAATATGCCTCTACCTTATATCTATAGGGCTTTTGAGAACCATTTTTGGTGAGCTCAGCTTCAAAGTTTTCAGAAACAAAAAACTTCCTCTGGATCATTGGTGGCATTGGCTCTCTGGTGGACTAGAATTTTCCATTGACTGAGTAAAACAAACTTTTGAGTGACAACATACTCCCACCTAGAACTTGGATTGGGGCCAGGATTCATGTCCCAGCCACCGCTATGGAATTCATGACCCCTCATGTATGGGGGCTGGACGATCCTGCTTGGTGTAGGTTACTGTCCATGCTGAAGCCCCTGTCTGTGAGCTGAAAGGGCGCATTCTGCTCTAACAGTCCAAAGTAGCACACAGAGAAACCCACTCCATCCTTCAGGGCCTTGCAGAGCAGTAATGTTCCAGCCCGAGAACACATTAGTCATAGTAATGACTACTGCTGACTTAAAGCAATGCAGAATATAGCACGGAATAGTGGAGAGGGAGGTCCTGGGGAACTGTGAATGCCAATCTTGATAGTTTCTTGATGAAAAACTGAAGCCCACAAGGTAACCGTGTCTCCCACAGCTGAGAGGGCCTCCGTGGACCCTCATATGGGTGGGTATGTTACTGGAGAGTTGACTTGGCTGGCTCTGTCAGTCATAGTTATTCATTCTTTTATTGGGCTAAGATGTAGTGAGTGCTTGGATAGCTCACCAACCCTGGGAAATGCAGTCTGCTCTCGCGAATTTTTGTTTTGGTTTTTGCTTTTGTTTTGATACAGGATCTTGCTATATAGCCAAGGGTAGCCCTGAATTCATAGTAATCCTCCTGTCTCAGCCTCCTGAGTGCTGGGATTACAGATGTACACCATCATGCCCAGTTGCATGGATTCTGAAAGTACAGTCTCTTCTCCAATTTCACCTCCTCAGTGAAACTGTCTCTGATCACCCCAGACACGAATCGTGCGTCTTCTCGTGATATTTACAGCATACAAGACCAAGGACTTAGTAATACCTGGCAGATGTTTCTTGAATTATTTAATTTGTCATCAGCACTCTATAAATACCATTATCCACCTGTCACACCCTGGTGTTTACCGCACAATGATTAGTATTAAGGTTCTCTGCATATAAGTTTTATTTCTCAAATACAGTTTGAACACTTTGACCATGATAGGGACTCTATATGTCACATGTTTACACATGTTGGGCAACCACTGTGAAGTTTTAAGGATTGGTATTGCAAGATCAGATCTGAGATTTGATGGAGATTCCAAACTCAGATACACAGGGACAATAGGAAAGAAGAGACACCTGAAGGAGGAAAAGTGGTGAGAAGCTACAGCAATATTTTAGGCAAGAAATGATATTCAGTTCACCCCCAATAATTCCCACTGTTCTTTACCTTGCCTTGAAATTCCTTGCATACATTAGTTTCTGCATATCCTCTCACTTCCTGTTCTACTGCTTCATTGAAATCTCGTTGTACTGCAGATAAATTGACCTCGCCACTTATCCTGGAATGCCCAAAACATGTCTAAATTTCAAAACATTTGCCCTTTCTTTTCTTTCTGCCTAAAATACAGACACTTTTCAATCTATGATAGGGATACTGCCCAATAAACTCACCATAAATCAAAAATATCTTAAGTCACGAATACATTTAACGTGCACATTAACTTACCAAATACCATAACAGATCACAACACTATACGGAGAAGCACAAATTACTTAGCCCCATGATGACACAACCGAGCAGGAGTTGGGGCTCCCTATGCTGTCCAGTACAATGAGAATGTATCTACCATATATGGCTAGCATGAGAATAGATCAAAATTCAAAGCTCAAAGTATAGTTTCTACTGAATGCTTATCATTTTTGCACCATTATGAAGCCCCCAAGTTGTAAATCAAACCATTATGAGTGGGATACAGTCTGTAATGTGCTCCCAGTATTTTACTCAGCTATTACCAAGTTGTCACCAATTTAGTTAAAATGATCTCCAGACATTTTTAAATTCCCTTTCTCTGGTTTATTTTTATCCACAAAACTTACATTACCAGTCACTGTGGCATATCCTTCTGTGGTGGCACAAAGGCAAAAAACTGACTTCTACACTTGAGGTTCTTTCAAAATGACCTGCGAAATGTCTGCACAAGAGGAGGCTCTGAGAACTCACAGAACAGAAGAGTTTGGGGTGGTAAAGAAACTCACTTGAGGTCAGAGCTTCTAGGGGCCAGAGGGGGGTTGCAGATAAAGACCACATCAAGATGCCAAGCACTTAGCATACCACTAGCACAGAGTAGGGGTTCAGCAAACACATTTATAAACACATTATAAAAACTGAATAAATGACTTATTTTGCTGATTTTCCTTCAATGTTTTCTTGGGTATCATCAGATACAAGATGGAAAACAGTACAAAATACTGGCTCAGGGGCCAGCACTGAGCTGGGAGCAATGAGAGGAGGAGGAAACAAGCACATACTTTTATTTATGAAGCCACCTAAAGACCATTTTCCTCTCGGCAATGAATAGTGCACATATTATGTGGTGTTACAAATGCTGGAACAACAATACCTCGTATTTATGGAGTGGCTGCCTCTGAGGGCCTCAGACTGTTTTATAGACATGATCTCATTCATGCTATCACAGGTCTACTCTTCAATTACAGAATGGTTCATTGTTCCAAATGATGCAAACTATTTCTTTTAGATGCACTCTTAGAATTAGCCATTCTCCTGTTACGAGTTCAAAGATTTACAAATCACCATGAAATGGCTTCAGAATTGCTACCACAAGAAAGAAGGTAGGTGGAAATGGAATGTTTCTGAATTTATAATTTATGAACTCTTCAGATATTAGGAAGTCACTCTTCGTACACTCATTTTAAAAATGAAGGAAAACGTATGCTGCGACTTCATTGTAGCAATATAATGTGGTAATAAAGGTAGGAAAAAAAGAATATTAATCCTCCACAGCATTAGCTAGGGCTATAAGAATAAGAGTTAACCAGTGTAGCTAAGATGCACGATAATAATTACAGAATAGACATAAAAGCAATAGGTGACATGCACATATTCCTAAGCTAATGGTTATAAGAATTTGCTCTTTTAAGAAATACTTTGTGTTTCAAGCTCTTAACTTCTTTGAACATAGGTTGCTTTATCTGGCAATGAGGGGAGTTGGAGGGTATTTGAGAAGAGTCTCCACGTTTCTCTCACCATCAAGATGTGACAAATTGATAGTTCGACTACAGCCACCATCACCACACCTGCCACTGCTACCGTGTAATACCTACATGGAGCACAGTAGCTATTTACTAAGTGTTTAGTACATGGGTGTTTCCAATGTTCAGCGGTTTGCATCTAAGTTTATTGATCAAACATTTTTTTCAGTGTCTTCCATTTTATGGGCACATTGTGGAGTACAGAAAATTTGAAAATATCATTAAAATATGAAAGAAGCCAAAATGATTGATTTTGTGTCAAAAATGACTTCCTGGAAGAGATGGCATGATCAGAGCTGAAATTAGTAATCAGTACAGTCCACCACATGGACCACAAAGGGAAATGAAAGGAAAAGGAACAGCACTACAATCAAAGAGAAGAACATATTAAAACACACAGAGATATAAAAAATGTATAAGAAAATGTGTGGGCCTGGGATATAGCTCAGTGGCACAGCACCTTGCTTGGCAAGCATAAGGTCCTGAGTTCGATTCCTGATACCAAAAAAAAAAAAAAGAAAATGTGAACAAGTGTGAGAACTGATCAGAAGGAAGCCAGTCTGGGAAAGTGGATGTGAGCCACATCACTGGGAAACTTAAAACCTCTATATCATTCTCATATTTTGCCTACTAAGCAACAGTTTGTATTGAAGGATTTATAATATCAGATAATTGTGTCTGATTTTTAAAAGAACAATACAAATCACTATATCTTTCACTCTAAAGAGAGTATAGGCTACTCGTTATTCTTGTTTCATAAATGGAGAAATTGAAGTTTGGTGAGAGAAGACCCATGGGCAGAACAAAGTAGCCCTTAGATTCTTCTAATACAAATCCACCAAGATACGCTGTCTCCTACCTGTGTAATTTAATTTATTTCTCCTGTTTTGTGCAGCTCAGGTATCTTTGTTAATAAGTCATTCAACCTATCCTCTGAGCACACAGTGACAAATGCCTGGTCTTTACATCCACAATGTTCCTTTGATCTTGAAATGTAGTGTTTCTGACTCCTTCAGTTTCCATCCTATGAATACTTCAACTCAGGCTCCACCTGAGTTGGGCAAGCTTTGTGGTCACTCCAGTTTCCACAGCCTTTTCCTAAAGATGACAGTAGTTGTGGTGTGCACCACACACCCTAATAGTCTTTGTGTACTCAGCAGCTCACATAGCGCAGCTTCCGTTTGCCTCGTAGCATGCCGGCCAAGGGCAACAGCTGTCAGCAAAAAGACCCTCACATTTCTCTAGTTTGAAGTTTAGTTTGAAGTGTCCTATTGTCTAAAGGTTTTCTTTCCTTCAGAATTCTTCTATTGAAATATAATCCCTAAAGCAACAGTATGAAGAGATTAGGCCACTGGAAGGTCATGTGGTCCCTGGGATTAGTGTCCTTATGACAGAGGTCTGAGTAAACGTATTGACCCCACTAACCCTCTAATCCTTCTGTTCCCAGCGTGAACATCACTTTCTCAGCCTTATCGGAGCTACCAGAGAGCTTGGCTCCTTATCCACTTGCACAGCCTGTACTCTTTCTGTCTAACTTGTGAAAGAAAAACAAAACACAAAAGACTACCAATTGCTCTCTGTTTCTTTGTTTTAACTCACTCGATCTGGTCTAACAAAATACCTTTGAATGTGTATCTTATACAGAATAAAAATGTACTGCTCACAGTTCTGGAGCTTGGGAAGCCAACATCAAGAAGCAGTGTCTAGTGAATTACTCTATTATTTATACCCGGCACTTTCTACCTGTGTCCCTAACGGGATCTGAAGGCATAGAGGGCAAGTGAAAAGTATTTACTTGGTGCAGAGAAGCAGAGGCAACCTAGGCTGAAGGACACCTGTCCTAGGCTAAAGCCTAGGAGAAAGGAAGAAAGAATGATGGAGAAACGGAGAAGAGGCAGTGTTCTTTGATCAGGCCCCACACAGGCAACCAAAACAAGTGGACTCTGTTTAAGTTCAAGCCAAGTAGAAAAGTATCCAAAAAGTGTCAGTAAGTTCACAGCTTCCCAAGGAAGTCTTAGGAAAGAGAGCACAAAACACAAACACATCAGGGTAGAAATGTGGTCAGGCTACTGATGGCTCCATTGCTTTACTACTGGATTCCACAGCTATCACCATCCAGAACCCCAGCGCAGAAGTGAGCTTCCGGCTTCACTTCTGGCTCCTCTGTCACTAGTACCCTGGAAAATAAGCAAATGTCACTGCTGCCACTGAGATACATTTCTTTCTGTCTTTTTTTTTAGCTCCAGTTAGACGCCTCTGATTGGCCAAATAGTACCTTCTTTCCTGGGCAGTCAGGAAAGTCTATATCTAGCTTTTTCAGTTTATAAGTGGAAAGTGAACTGCTTCTTATCAAGATTCATAAAGTGGAAAACTCCCCAAACGTAGAAAGAGTACTCAGAGGCACAGCACATGACAGCAGGCCTGAAGGGCACGATTGCCCATGAAATTCTCTAATTCTTTTAGTTCTGTTCATCTCACCTGCCTCACTGACTTAGGATTTCCTCTAGGGATGCGTCTTCCTCCCTCATAAGCTCAACCATAACTGATGGTCCTGGTCACATACTCCCTGCTCAATAAATTCTTGTTGACTTCAATCTAGTTCATTCTGCGAAGTATTTTCACTTGGCCTAAGCTGGGAGATCATTTTCCAATGTAAAATATGAACAGCTTGGCCCTGGAGTAAGTGACATCTGCAGATAATTATGTCAGCTGGCCGAGTAGAATCTCCGGGCATAGGAAAGCTTTCTGGGATATGAACAGATATGAAATGGAAACTACTAGCTGATACACCTTGAGCCCTTCTCAGCGTACTTCCTTTACAATAGTAGAGAAGCTCATGTCTTAATAAATACATTTGGTCACTCCACTCTCAGGTAATGGGAACTTACATAGAAAAAGCTTAAGGAACAGACCACACAATCAGGTGTAATGTCTTGCAGCAAGGAGTTTCTTCTCACATTTTCTTTTGCAGAGCTCTGGTTGAAGGGAACCAGGGTTAGGAGCTGAATATGTGAACTGAGACCGAGCTCTGAAATTATTAGACATGAAACATTGATCTAGTCCCATTATCTTGTTAACCCCCAGATTCTCCACTGATAAAATGGGCTCGATGATTTATTAGGGTGCAAACATCTGCTGTCTCTACTTGTTCAGCATCCTTCTGTCTTTTTCTGGAAATAGTCCATGTGCCTCTTCTAGAATAATGATTCTCAAGCTGAAGCATATGTCAGAATTATGTAAAGGGCTTGTTAAAACAGATTCCTGCAACCTCCTTTCAGAGTTTTTCAGATTCTTGCTCTGTGATGGGACTGGAGAATTTGAAGGGTTTCTAGCTGGTATTTCCTACGAGGGTTCTGATGTCACTGGTCTGCGTACCACACTTTGAGATCCGTGGCATAAGAAATCTGTTCATCTGTTATTCTCAGTCCATGAGACTAATTTCAGACCTTGGCTTCAAGAGTGGGAACAGGATCAGGGCACAATTAATTATTTATTCCAATCACTTGAACATAGAATACTACTGGGAAAGACAGGAGACCATGTCAGGCCAATGGAATTCACTTCAAAAAACTCTAACTAGAACACCTCCCCTTGCTTGAATTGTTCAGGAGGTAGCATGTAAGCCTGAAGCCGCTGGGAGCTATTCTGCCTCCCCTGTTGATTATGGCAATAAAGGAAACAGTGCTGAGGTGTGTAGAACTTCCCCAGACCCTTCCAGATACCTACCAGTCATTGTTGGAGCGTGCTCTCTAAAACTATGCATTCTCTTTTCCATTTGAGCCACTCATGTTTCACCACCAAATAACCCTGAATAACACGTATACTTCACAACAATATTGCCTCAGTTTAGTGTTTACTTTTTTAACCTGCCAAGAAGTTATATTTTTAAAGCAACGAACAGAGAGAAACACTTTGTTGGTGACACAGTTGCTTTCAGGACTAGCAAGTCAGACAACTGAAAATGGTACAGTAAGAATAACCATGATAATTAGAAAAAAGGAAGTGAATAACTTTTGCCGTGTATTTAATGAGCACTAGGTTCTCTGTTAAATTACTCGTATGCATTGTCTAACTTAATCCACAGAAGGACCTTCGGAGGCAAGTAGAAGCAGAAGCTTGCTCACAAATGAGAATACTGAATCTCAGAGATTTTAAGGATCTTGCTCAAGGTTACTCAACAGTAAAAGGTGGTAAGAGAAAAACATCAGATATAATTTTTAAAAGATCACTCAAATGGCCTGACTTCGGAAGTCATACTCTGTCGTTCTTATGAAAGCAGAAGATTTGACCTTCCCTTTTAACTCAGAGATCACATCATGAGAATATGAGCATGATGCTTGGTTCAGAGGAACAAATATAAAACAAACAAATAAAATTGTTTGACACAGATGAACTATGTCTCAGAGGTCTATAAAAACCTCCAGCTGGTTTCAAACTGGAAGAACAGTGTTTCTGGCTTTGAGAGTCTAGAAGCAATGCTCCAGGACAAACTGATCACCTCTGCCTGCCTTGAACTCCCTGGAGCATCTGGTTGGGTTCCCTGTGACAGGATGCCTGGATCCCAGTCTGCACCCACCTCTGCTAAAACTGTCCACTTGCACCATCCTTTTTGTCCAAAGCCTGTCTTTCCTGCCCACTTACTGACTTGGAATCTCTAGGAAGCCTGTCTCTAAATCTGTACCTAAAACAGAATTTTGCAGGAGCTCCACAGACATACCCAATAAATCTTTCATAGGTTACCAATTCCTGCATCTCAAAAATATGTACTTAAATGAGTTGATTATACAAAGGTATTGACTTCTCTTCATTCTTATAGGCTTTTCCAGTGTATCCTGTGGCTCTTTTGCACATCACCTCAACTGCACAACTCTCTGATTTCTCTTCATTTGTATTTGTTACAATGTGATGCTAGTGTCTTCCTGTGTATATATACAATGTACGTGCTGGCATTTGATCTGGCATTGTTTGATCAATCCTTCTTTATTGCCTGCTAGAACTCTTACTCACTCGCGAAGTTGAACCAAGTTTCACCTATCTTTTACCCAAAACACAAAGATTCACATAGCACATTATCTAATAGCCTGCTATGGCCTCAATCCCTTTAGTGTAACATATATAAATACTTTCTCAGATTCTTGCTAACTATAGTTCCAGCTTTTCCTCCTATAGCTACACGATAACTGCATGGATAGTCTCAGCTACCCCATATCTGTTCCACCCTAACTATGCCTCCACTGCTCGGATTCAGTCTCCCCTCTGCAAAGAACTGTCCCCTGACACGGTTACAGCCATCATGCTCATCCAAACATTACCTATCTTTCAAGTTCCAGCCAAAAGTCTTCCTCCTGCATGATGCATCTTCAGAGCGCCTTGGCTGAAGATAATGTCCACCTGCTCTGGACTTCCATAGTACTTTTATTGCTCCTATCTTATTATAGGGAGGAATCTTATCTCCCCCACTAGTCTGTGAAATCTTTGAGAAAAACATCCCCGTGTCATTCACCAACGTATTACACATTGAACATGGTTTAGCACCCTGCACATATTGGAAACTCACATATCTAGTAAATAAATAAACCAGGGGAGACCTAGAATAGGACGCTGTGCTAAAATGTTCCTCTTATAAGTCTGTTATGTTGAGGGAACTCCCACTGGGTAAGACTGTTTACCCTCTGCTGGCCCCAAGTGTTCATGGGGAGGGCATTTCCTCATACTTAATAACAAATATCTCCCTTGCTCCTGGTCAGTTGGAGAGCTTGCCTAAAGCAGTCCTCCATAAATATATTTTTTTAAAAACATAATGATGTATCTTATAAAATCCACATACATTTTGACTTCTATTCCATATCATATCAATATTTAATTTAATATAAATATCACCACCCAAAATGTTGAAATAAAATTAAACCCCAGGTGTCTATCTGTGCCAGACATATCCTATGGCATTGAGTACCCTTGGGATCCCTGACATAGATAATGTTACCCCTGACTGCAAGCCACAGCATTAAAGTATTGGAGCCATTAATATGTTTGTGTGAATTAATGATTCAGCTCTTTCCTAGCTGAGGGCAAAGGGAAGACAATATCAGACACTGTAGACTTAAGACAGGTCAACCAGTATTGTGTTTCCAACGGAGACAGAGGAAAATAGGACTGGGGGAGATAGAGAAAATGCTTTCAGCATTTGAGACTAGGTGAGGTACCCTGAAACTAAAGGTGAAGGAAGGGGTTGGGTTTGATCAATAGTTTTCCAGGCATCGTCCAGATTTGGCCTCTCCTCTCCTCGTAGAAGTTGGAGGCACAGTACAGAGAGGTCATCAATTCACTTTCTTATTGGAAGCTGAGCTAGCTTATCCAGAGCCTGGGGGCTGTCAGCACAAGATTATTAATGAACATGTTTCCTGTAGATAATTATAGGAAAGGGAATATTGAAAGCACTTAAAACATTTCATTCTTTTTAATTCATTAATTATATTGCAATTATCCCATGCTCAGGAGCTGTTCAGAAGGCTGGATTCCAGCTATTCCTCAGAAACTCCATGGGTAGAAACGAGGGCTGAGGGTCTGGGGAGAGAGACTCTGAAGAGAAAAGCCCAGAAAAGGTTAACTGCACAGACACAAGAAGCTAATTGGAAACCTCTTAAACAAAATCCAGGTTAATCAGAGTTGAAAAGAACAACACATCCCTTTTATAATGATTATTACAGTTATAATTGTTTTTCCACCTACATCAAAATTACTTGCCTTTTGAAAGAGACCCATCATAAATAACATGACTGCTCCTGAAAACACCTGGTCTTCAAGTTGAACCAGAGTATTCACAGCCTTTGAGAGATGGGACAGATCTCACAGATAGTTGTAGAATGACTGGGGCTTAATCGTGAACACTACATCCTGCTCTGTCACATGCTAGCACTGCCATTTTTGTTCTCCTTTCAACTCATTGTGTTAATAATTCGTAAGACTTGCATGGAAACTGGATCAATAATGACTTGCTGGACTCCTACCATATGCCAGGGGTATCAGAATAAGAGTGGTACAGATTAGGTCTCTTCTCAAATAGAACTTCCTGTGTGAAACCTGATAAATTAAATGGGCACCCTGAGACCATACTCTCAAGTGAAATAAATCAGACACACATGTGTAAATACTGTAAATGTTTCTCTGGTGTGAGAAACTGAACATTCAAATAAGGACCAAAATGTGTAATAGATATTGTGAAATAGAAAGAAAATGTTCAAATGGGGAGAGGAACAGCAAAAAGGGGAGGGAGAAGAAAAGAAGGCAAAAGTAAAAAACAATGAGAAAAGGACAAAAGAAAATAAACCTTTTGTAAATAAGAGGGGATGAGGGGTTGAAGGAAGGATAGGAGACTTGGAAAAAAGAATCAAGTTATACCATGTACAGGTATAAATTCTTTATGATGAATGTGATCATTATGTATATCTAAAATGCACCAATAAAATCTGATTATAAAAGATATGGGGAAAAAAACAGGTTTGGGGATTTAACTCAGCAGCATGGTATCTGCCTGGCAAGTGCAAGGTCCTGAGTTAGATGCCCAGTACCCCCACACACAAAAAAATATGCATAGTGAGGATTATACAAGGACCATGGGAATTCCTAATATAATCTTCCTATGTACATGTATTATTATCACAGGATTTCTCCAAATCTCCATGCTTTTGAACTTCAATTTGATAGCTTCCAGAAATTTCAAGGTGGGTTCTTCCCCAGTGAGGCCATTTTGTATATCTTGATAGTGATGGCAGGAAGTAAAGAAGCTTCCCTCACACACAATGGTAGCTACAGTTCTTCAATTGGTTCGCTGTCCTTGGCTTTTATTATTCACAGATTCTTTGTTGTTTTAATGGCAAACTGCTAACCTCCTTGCCACTCTTTAATGATGTTACTTGTGACAGTAAGGCACAGTATTGAAGTTTGTGAGTTAACATGTTTGTGTGAATTAATGATTTGGCTTTCTTCTAGTTCAGAGAAGAGGGAAGAAAATGTGAGAGATGAATAACTTAATAGCACTGCATTTTTGAAAGAGAGTCTAAAACAAATCTAGTGAAGACAAGCAATGTCTGTGGCGTCTGAAAATAGTTGACAAGATACTTGAGCTAAAAGTATTGTTTCTTTCTACCTCTCTCTTATGGAAATTACCTCATGTTACCTGATGGAAGATGACAGCCCACATTGACTGAAGACAAATTGACACAACTATTTCAGTCAAGGCCCAAAATAATGTTTAAAAGGCCAGTCAACACCAGTAAGAACTCTTACAGATGACATATAGCTGCCACAGGTGAGTGAACCAGTGAAACTACCCAAACCCAAGACAAACCTAAATTGCTAATTTGCAAAATCATGAGCTACATCAATGGCTATTAAGGGATGTTTTGTTATGCAGCAATAGCTAACTGATACACATTGAACCACATTGTACATTAATTCAATTCAATCAAAGTATTTTAAATGCCTAGCGTGTTTTTAGCCAGTGTAGGTATTATAATAAATAAGATACAGCCCATTTGTAAGTATGCCTACACTGTAGATAGAACAAGAAGAAGAAACTTACAATACAAAGTCTATTAAGGTGAACTCAGCAATTAAAGATCATGAAGTTTTAACTTTTTATCTATGGAAAACTAGAATATCTATATTTAGGCCTTAGAGTTCTCTGAAAACTATGTCAAAATTTTGGGTGCCTGTGCCTGCATACATCTTTTTGGAAAAAGCACCTTTGGTTTTACATAGTATTTTCAAAAAAATAAACATCCCAGAGGATGAGGAGAATCACTGGGTAATGATGTTATCTGAAGTTGTTTATCCTAGTCAGCACTGACTCTATTTGGGGGTACATTTTACTGTTGACTCATCCAATCAGGATTATGCCCTCAAAATAATCTACTGATAGAGGCCACTGAGGTTGGTGTGTTACATGACCAAAGTGTTGTACCTGCCTTTAAAAAAGCTTCTCACAGATAATGTTATCGCTTCCTTGTCATACAGAGCACAGCATCTGTATGATCCAAAGCACATTTTCTTTGAAAAATGATAGGCTTATCTATGTCCTTCTTTTGCTTACACCTACTATAAGACTGGTAAATCTTTTTTCCCAAGGCAAGAATGTAAGTCCATCATTCTCTATAGCCTTACTGTCCTGGCAACAGGTTTCTCTCACTTTAGCCAACAGTACAAAATATGTACACCACATGCTCTTGTTTTATGATTTCATTGAGATCTGCCTGAGATTCAGAGTCATGCCAAACCTTGATACAACCTCTAAGGTTTGGGGAAGCAATCCAGCAGACAGATGAATTCTTTCTTTGACTCATCAAGATTACCTCTAATTTACTTTAAACAGAATAAAAGAGAGAAGCAGTGTGAAGGACAGAAAATACCATAAATAACTAGAAAACCATTTCTTTCAGTTCCTCCATAATCTTGCTTAAAACATCTTTTATCAGAACTACCATCTCTGTCAGCTTAGGTTTACTTACTTGTAAAACTACAATTCTAACTCATGTCCTGCCCTCACCAGAAAGGTGGCACTCGGTAGCCCAAGCAAAATATACGTGTGAAAGTATCTAAAATTATAAAGTGCTACCAGATAAAAGGTTGGTCTCTTTTATTTTGTATTTCCGCGATTCACTTTTAGTCTAATGCCTGGTACAAGATAATTCTTCCAAATTTTCACTTTCAGAGTTAATGGTATCATCTATTATTTAAACTACCCAATGGACAACATCACTTACAGAATCAGCTTTTCTGGGAAGCCTTCCTTGATTTCCACTTGATGGCTCAAGAGGTTAGAGTTAAATAATCTCAGTCCCTGTGTTTTGCCAGATGTCATGCTGTTGTTATTAGTCTAATTTTTTCATTGATACACAATAATTTAGGGTGCACAGTGTGACTTTGGGAAGCACAGAGTGTCAGATCTAGTAATAGCTACTTACTGTGTAAAGTTGTACAAATTATTTAATGCCCCTATGCCTTAGTTTCTCCTCCAGGAAAATAATAGCATAGATATTTTATACCATTTGGAGAGGATTAAATAAGATAGGTATGTAAAATTCTGAACATAGTCCCTAGCACTTGGTGGGATAAGAAAAAAACTGAAACATGATAGTGAATATTATTAGTTCTGTGCTATGCCAATATGGAAACATCATCGAAGGTGATGGTGGTGTTGGGAGTGGTCGTATAGATATTTGCTTGCTCCTTTGCGAATGTGTAGCTTGAGAAATAATAAAAAATATTAAAACATGCATATATAACATGCATGAATAAATGATTTGTGGAAGTACTCTAAATCAGAGAGCAGTACATATTCTCATAGACTGATCTTAGCTCCATCCTTCTGACACCTTATGAAGCACATGGTATCTCTATAACCCTCAATTTCCTTCTCTGTTAAATGAAAGCAGTGGAACACGCAGTCAGTAATGAGATCTACAAAATGGGATTATAGGGGGAGGAGAAAGTGAGCTATTGTATCCAAACTCTACTGATAGGATAGAGAGCTTACCCAGAATATGTTGTCAAATTCCCTAGTGCACCATCAGGTACATGAGCTTATCTCCATTTCATAAAAATACAAATAGATGAGATTGGAAAGATTTAGTAATTTATCAAGATCACACAGCTAGTAAGTTGTGAAATACTGACACAACCTTTCAACTAGAGTCAAAAGTCAATACTTTCCTCTGTTCTACTGACAGAATATGTAAAAGTGAAGATCAGCTGTGTGTAACTCATGCAACACCTTCTCCTGTCAACAGGAGGCAGAGTCAGTAGGCAGTGGGCAGGTATACTTAGAACAGGTGTAGGGAGAGCTGTCACTTGACATGCACATTTAGACACATCAGCACCTGTGTTGCAATCCAGATGGGGAGAAATTAAACAGGAGAGACAGTAGCAGCTTAGCGTTAGCCTAGAGTTAATTGCTATTTTGGTGTCCTTATGGAAGGAAACATCCACTGCACATATTCATGCGGCAAATAGAATTTGTAACAATTTCTTTGAGTTGGGAACCACTTTTCCCCTCCTTCCTGGAGATAATCCAATGTCTATATTTAACCCAGCAGACTGGGTGGCATTACATTTGGGTGATTATTTATAGATACTGTCATGCACAGGCTGCTGAAAAGCCACGGGGATTGTGCTGAGGCGGGGGAAAGAATAGATCCAGATGTGTGACTGCACATGAATCCATGTCTGGTCCTTTGTTGGGCAGGGATGTCTGGAAGCTCAAACATGTTAGATCAGTGTATGCCTTTTATTTTTATTCCTAACTCTTAACATGAGGCACTTTATTTGAACATGTGGGTTAGATGAATCATAAAATCTTACAGATGGAAAAAAAAATTAGAGTCTTAAGCCCAGTCCCCAGTTGGATATTTGAATCTTCCATACTGTATTCATATTCAACAAATATTTATTAACTGCAACGTGTCCTTACTCTTCCTCATTGGAACAGATAGCAATTAAGAACCTACATAAGTAATGCTGTAGGATTATTCCTTGCAATACTGAACATGGTCTACACAATCAAGTGCCAAAGTCCAATCAGGAAGATGACAGGTAGATAGAGATTTAGAAACTATACAATCAACAAGACAAATATTATAACGGAAAGAATTGCAAACTATGATGTGATTGCCTGGCACAGGTGTCTGGCACAGATAAAACCGTAGTGGATGATAACCATGATTATCATTCCTATTTTACTGATGTGCCTAGAGAGAGCTTCACAGTTGACTTTTGAATACCAAGTTGCATTTCTTAAGGCAGAGAAGTTTAAATGGACATAGGATACACAGGAATGAAACAATGAAATATCTTAGGGAATGGTAAGACCAGGGACTGAACTGCATGTGAAAGAGCAGATTGAGATGAGACTGGAAAAGTAGATGAGTCGTACAATCAAGGTTCTTGGGTATCACACAAAAACAAAGAAACTATCCAGAAGGACTTGGTGAGCAAAGGAGCAATGAGGGCTTTTTCCCAAAATATACAAAAGCTATGTATATCAACTGTATATCATTGATGCTGTTCATATTTTAAGGTTGTTTGAGAATAACGGATGGTGTCTGGAACCTTAGTGTCTCAAAGATTTTATTTCTATATTGTAAATTTGGGTGGATTTCACCTCAAACAACTTAAAGTACAGAGATGATATTATTAATAGACTTATAATGGAAGACAAATTTTAACTAGTGTGATTAGGTGCTCAAAGAGTCTTCTTTTCTAGTACATTGATCATACAGTAGAATTTGAGTGCCACTACTTTATCAAAAGTTGCTTTTCATTGATCACTTGCCATATAAAAGTTACTTGTCCAAAACAGTTTACCACATTTTCATCTTTAATGTAAGGCTAACCACAATCCTACGAAGTAAGTATAATGGTTCCCATTTTAAAAGGGAGATCATGTTCAGAAGAGCTAGTTAACTTGCCCAATGTCACATCTCTAGCAGAGAAGAGTAAGAACTCAAAGAAAGATGGCTCTGCTTCCATGGCAGGGCTTTGCAGCCTGTGCCTAGAGTGTGGTACAACTTTGAGGAGCACAGTGTTCTTTGCATGGGTGATGTCTGCTAGGAAAAGTGGTAGGTACTGTTCATCTGTCCTCATGTGAGCTCAGGTCTAAGATTTCCTCACTGCTTGAAGAGCCCACTCTCTTTATCATCAAGAAACTTAACCTTTGTAGGTCATAGTCAATATTTCTTCCTGCTACTTGGGGAGCTGCAGCCATGGTTTCCCAGCCTAAACTGTCAAAATGTCAATATTTATATGATCACAGGAAAATTGAAACACAATCTATCATCTTACTACTAATGTTTATTTTGTTATTTTAAATAGAATAAAAAATAACAAAATTAAAGCAACATAGACAAAAACAAAACAACACAAAACCAATAAAAATGATTCAGGTTTTCTAAACAAAATGATAGGAATTAACAGTGATTGTTATATTATATATTGTTATCTTCAATGAAGTTGCTCAGATTACCAGATGTAAGAATGCAAGATTGATCAAACCATTAAAGAGGATAAAAATAACAATAATAAAACATTAGCAATGATACAGAGCTTCATTAAACAAGACGGTAGGAATTCACCAATGGTTGTCATATTGCATATTGTTATCTTCAAATTAGTTGGGCAGATTACCAGATATAAGCAAGAAAAATTGGTCAAAAAAAGTTAAGCATTAACTGTTGCTTTCAATAAACCAATATACATCAACAGTACAATTATACCAGATCTATCTTTCTTTCCTTCTTTCCTTCTTTCTTCCTTTCTTTCTTCTTCCTTCCTTCCTTCCTTCCTTCCTTTTTCTCCTTTCCCTCATCATAGTTGCTCCTTCTCCTTTGAGCAATTTCTTTTCCTTTCACAATATCTCTTGTCCTGCCTAGCAAGCGCAGGGTCCTGAGTTCAATCCCCAGTACCGCCAAAACAAAAAAAAAAAAAAAGGGGGCTGGGGATATAGCTCAGTGGAATAAGCACCTGCCTAGCACAATATCTCTTGTACCTTTGGTTTTATTTACTCTTTCAGGATCTGACACTAGTGAGACAATATGAAGTTTACACACATGGGTCTGATTTATTTCACTTTTGAGTGTGGTCTCTAGCTGCATCCATTTTCCTATATGAGTTTCAAGTTTATCTTTTCTGTAGCTGGGTAATACTTCATTGTATGTATATAAAAATACCACATCTATTTTATCCATTCCTCAGTTCATGGGCATTTGGGTTGTTTCCAATATTTAGCTATGACAAATTGTGCTACTATAAACGTGGGTGCACATATATTGCTGTGGTATGATGTTTTTAATTCTTCTGGGAAAATACCCAGAAGGGGAGTAGCTGCTTTTGTGATGTTTATTTTCCTGAAATAGAGTTGGCATACCTTGCCATACAATTACTTTAACCTCAAAAATGTGCAGCACATCTGTATCTGCTCCCTATTAATTGTTTTATTTATTTTTTTTTTTCCGGGACCGGGGATCGAACTCAGGGCCCTAGTGCTCAGCGGCAAGCACTTAGCCCACTGAGCTGTACCTCCAGCCCGTGTATTATTAAAATATGGAGGTTATGCTTATTTTGTTTGAATCTCACTTTTAACTATCTGTACAATCTTAGAAAGATTACTAAGTTTGGTAAAACCAGCAGGTTTGATCATTTTGTTTTTAAAGCACTTACTCATCAATTTGCATTGAAATCACTGGATATTCTGGTTCTCCACTAGGTGCCAGGAAGCATGGAGTGCTGAGAAAAGCATAGTCTGATTTCTCAGGGAATGTATACTCTGAAGCAATAAACAAAATCTACCTTTACAAAAATTCCTAGCAAACAATGTCACAATGCAGTACAAATTAATTTCCTCCAAAATGGCTTGGGCAGTATGTGCTGGTAGTATGGATGGGCCAGAGGTAAGGGGATCAGAAATAGTTCAAGGAAGAGGCAGAGTTATGAAATCAATGAAAAATTCCACCAACTTCTTGAGTGCCCAGAATTGACTTTGATGATAAATCTCCATGCATAGTGGTTGTTATAACTGCAGGAATGTCTCGACTTTCTTACATGTCAATGCGTACATATAGAAATGCATAACTATATGGAAGAAGAGGTCAGGAGTCTTAGAATGCAGTCCCAATATAGCCATTAACTGTGTTTAATCATGAGCGAGTTACTATATCTTTCTCAGTCTGAATTTATACAGCTATAAGATGAAAGCATCAGAGTGGAAGATTTCTAAGTTTCCTTCAAGCTTAGTATCATAACTATATGATTCTATATTAGAAAAAGCAAAGAAAGGAAATGGCACAAGAGAGAAATTCAATCTTGGCTAGCTGTAACTTTTCAGACCAAAACCTTTTTGCTATAGCACAAACACAATTTCCTCTTTTCCTGCTAGAAAAAGAAATTTACAATTTCTAAAATATGTCCTAAATATTCATTAGGCTCAAATGACAACATTATAAATGAATATCTAGTGACAGTCTTGTCACCCATTAATAACTCACAGTTTAAGATAGGTGGAATTCTGGGATTTATGCAAATGAAAGATAGGATCCTCTTATACTTTCTTGGTAAACTTCCAATATGCTGACTTAATAGCTATGGTGTACTAGAAAAAAAAAAAAGACATTCACATATATTATAAGAGAGAAAATGAATTATTATTCTAAAAGTAGGCTTGTTGTACTCATTTGCATATAATGTTTAATTTTTCCCAAATGTTTCATTTAATGCATGCAAAAATGATAAAAAACTATCACAATATGCTAATGAACTTTCTATTGAAAATATATTGTTGTCCTTGATTCTAGAGGTTTATTATAAAAACATTTAAAATTCTCACTAGCCAAAGTGATTGCTTTAATAAAAATAATATTGAAGATATTCATAAACTTTTAAATTAGAGATTGTCTAATTAAAATTCCTTATTTAATCAATGGGGCGACTGGGCCTTAGAAAGCAGAAATGATTTTTCCAGTAACAGAGTTACCCAGTGGCACATGTCAGTGGAGATTCCAAAATTCCTGCTCTCCACTTTGGTGTAATTTTTTAGAGCTATATTTTCATAAACAAGCATGCTTAGTGTTATATTACAAATAGATAAAACTATATCAAGTTTCATTACCAGTTAACTCATAAGTTATTCAGAGACTGGAATATAGGTGAAGGTATCACATGCAAAGGTAGACAAGAGGGAGACTGGTAAACAGTGAAAAAGGTAAAATTCAAACTCCCCTAAAGAGCAATGTTTAATTAACTACTGTCATTCAATTATTGTTTTCCTGATATTTTTCTCCATAAACTGTTTATAGTATCTACTTATTTGTTTTTTCCTAGTCAATTCTTTTTAGATAACTAAATTCATGTTACAAAAGAGTGTTAAATTATATGGCAAACAGAAAAACAGAAATACATGTTTTAAATAAATGACAATGAAAAAACCAAAAACATACCAAGGCTAATGAAATTCAAACCAGCTGTTATTTTTTACCAGAGCCTCTGTGCCTGGAATCTGCTCTGCCTTTGTTATACAAAAGAGTGCAGAAGTGAGGAGATTAGCAAGTGTTAGAAGTGTTAAGGATGTTAGCACCTAAGATTTTTTTTCCCTTGACATTTCAAGATAATTGAAAAGGAAATGACTTTCTCACAATGTGATTCAATGTCTTCAGTGCCCTGTCCCATGTAAATCACCTCCTGGACAATCCCAGGTGTGTATCTCACACTTTGAAAAATCCCGGGGCTAGAATAAGACATTTCTATTATTTAGGCATCTGGCATATTTCAGACCAATCAATCCCATCATAGGTAAATGGAAAGAAATTTCAGAAATCATCAAAGCAGCCTATTTTAGCGATACCGGTACAGAAAATGGAAACAGCAGCCTCGTTTTTATCTTCCCAGTGAAATGTAAGAAAAGTGAATTAATTCCTCTGGATCTCAGTTTCCATATCTGTAAAATGGTGATAATAGAACCTGGCTCTAAGGATTATGGTAAAATTATCTGAGAACACATGTAACACAAAGTAGAAGCATCTACGGAGCATATTGTAAGTGTCAAGGTTTACATTCATGATATACTAAGTTCTTGCAATATTCTGTAAATGTAGACATTATGAATCTCATTTTACAGTTGAGAAAACTGAAGCATGGAAAAGTTAATAACTCTCCCAAGCTGGTAAATGTCTGAATGAGAATGAAAGCACATGCTTTCTTATCTCTAGTGAATACCTTCCTAGCAATTTTGCTTTAAACATGCAGCTAAGATGGTTAAGGAAAAAGAGGATATCATGGATGAACAGAACACTATACGTTAAAAAAAAAAAAAAGCAACAATCCACACCCATCTGTAGAGGTCATGGTGAATTATTTACATTAATTATTATACCAATGAGAAGGCTGGTTAACAAAACCCCTCAAAGCTCGGTGGAGCATAATAGACTTTTTTCCCATTCACACCCCAGACTTTGTGTTGGGTGCATGTGAACTTCACAAGCATGGGACTGTCTTGCATGAGCAGTTACTCAGGTCTGTTCTTCTCAAGGTGGTTCATGGGAGCTCAAGGGAATAAACCAAGCTACACAGGCATATGTGAAACCTTCCTCTTGTCACAGCAAAGGACAAAAGACAGTCCCAAAGTGGACCACAGAATTAGACTCTATTATAAAGGGAAATAGGAAAGGAGTGAGTATTTGCTGGGAAGTACTCTAATCTCTCATCATTATGATTGAGAATCTACCATGAGGAGTAACGAGAAAGACTCCTGAGCTCTTTCTCAGGTCAAATTACAGTCCTCTTCAATTACCATTTGCTTCTTTTACCTCTGACAGCTGTGTAAGAAGAACACCCCAGATAACGTGTTAGTCCATGAGGTACAAAATATCATGTGCAATGGGCCTCATTGTACTCACACTTAGTTGGAACCAGATAAGATCAGCAAAGTAGTGTGATAAGTGCTTACTGCATGGTTGCTGACATTTAGTTTATGGCTATGACAACGTAAATAATATGTGACTCCCAATCTTCTAGAGATCAGATAAGCTGAATTCATGTCCCCCAAAACCAAAGAATGAATTCTAAGGAACAACGGAGCTTAGGAATAGGAAACATTTATTGTTGAGAGACAGCTCCTGAGAAAGAGAAGACCTGAAAGTGGGTTGCTAAGGACTGACTTACAGAAGAAGTTTTATAGAGCAAAATCAAGAGGTGGGTCCAAAATCATGAGGTAGGTACAATGTGGGTCAAAACTATGATCAACGAATAAGGTTAGAAGTATGGCTACTTAGGTAATATTGATCCAGTGGGGAAGCAGGTTACATAACAAGTTTACATGGAAAGAACAAAGACTTTTTGGAAGAGATGAGTCAGGAGATCCTGGTTACCCACCTGGGTAACTGATGTCTACCTAGACTTTATTGGACCAGGTGATACCAATTATAGTATATTGCTTATCCCTAGGAGAGGCATGTAGACCTGGTCATTCCATCTTTATCTTGAGGCCTGACCTGCAACAGATGCCTCTCCAGCTATAGTTGTAATGTGTCTTCATCTTCTGCACTAACTTACACAAAGGCTTCACCCTGTCTGACTGCCTAGAATATTTCTTCCTAACTTACATGTCTATAACAGTTATGCAGCAATAGGTGACTGATACACAACAAAAGTAAAGAGATATCTGATGACAGTTTCTATTATTCAGATTGCATGACCTGAGGGACCTCATCCTTCTTCTAAAGAAAGAAAAATCACTGACACCTATGGGTCCCTATAAAGTATTATAAGGTAGCGCTAAAGATTGTACTTATGTTTCATCTTTTGATTTTCACTCAGTTATATGTCAGAAATATTCATATGTTCCCTTTATAAAAGAAGAAATAAAGATTTAAACTAATAAACTATCTTCTCAAGGTTATCAGGATGGCAAATGAAGAATTTAAACTATTTATATTTGATGTTTTCCCCCACACATAAAAATACTATTCTTTAGCAGACAGTGTAGGATATATCTCTTACTAGGAGCTCTTTCCCTCTAACCAATCTATGTGGTGGACACTAGGACAATCCTAGGACATAGCCAAAAATGGAATTGTCAGGGGAGTGTCACAGGACAAACAGAACTTTCACATTAATCTCCAGGGAGTCATTCTCAAAGGAGGCAAGATTTCCTTCTGATGAGAGGGACCCTGGGAAGTGCGCAAACTTCTGAGCTCAGAGCAGCTTCAGCTAATAAATCATTTGTGAGACAATAGCCTGCAGTATCAAGTTACTCCAGGTCCAGTTTTGCCATCTCTGGATAAAAAACTGTACTCTGGACTGCAGGCTGTAAGCTGGGGATAGTTTGCTGTCTTAAAGTGCACAGTTTTCAGTGTTGCCCTTTACTTGCACAGCTCTGTAGCCAGGCTTCTGCATGGAAGGATAAAGAGGCCCCTGTGCTTCCTTTGCAGAAGAGATTTTTGTGCCTGCCTCCTTTAAGTGGTTAGGAAGAAACGTGGCCCACAAGGACCATTCCGGAACTCATTCCCATTTGCACCTCCCTATGACTCACTGAAGTCAGTGTTACTGAGTTTTGGATGGGGAAACTGAGGCTCTGAGAGTAAAAGAGCATGGTTCCTGGGTCTATATCTAATAATGAGCAGAGCTGGATTTGAAATCCTGACCTCCATGACCAAGCTTCTGGATCCTTTCTGAGGACTGAGCATGCTGCGTTGCATGGCCTGCATTGCCACGAACACGTGGCCCTGTTTGGCGATAAGTTTCACCATCTCCTCATGATCCTGTGTGGAAATAAAAATTACCTGACAGATCATTTCATGAAGCTATTTCTATCTTGGTATAAATGTGCTGATCCGGAAAGGATGTGGAGAGAATAGACCTTCCGTAGAGGCACATCTAGCCCAATTGTTTCATTGTGTTGCTGGAGAAACTACATCCAGAAGAGAGATACACCTTCCCAAGGTCATGTAGTCAATTCATAACCCCCAAATTGTGTTTTCTCCTCTCACAGAAGCCTGTTTTATCCTTACAGAGCCAATGCAAAGCACAAATCACTATTACAAAGTTTTGCCAAGGCCTTTTTGGCGACCCTCTCAACAGGTGTCCTTGCTTTAAGAAGAAAGCACGGTGGGCTTCTCTTCCTCACTTCCCAGACAAGCCACCAGGCATCCAGAGAGAAAACCTTAGACTGAAATACTCTAGCATTGAGTGGGTTGCTAGAGATCATAGGGAAGCCAACCCCTGTCTTTCTCAGAGGAAGTTTAAAGAGATTAAACTGTTCTACATGCATTTATTATACTGAGATTATTTATGTATTAACCACAGTTCTGGTGCCAGAATGGTGAAGTACAAAAGATTCAGATCCAGTCCTCACGCCTGATACATTCAAATTGGAAAAGCAGACAGGAAACTTTGATTATCATCCAAAAAATTATCTAATTAAAATATTAATAAGGGAATAAATAAAAATATAGGAAGTCATAAGAACTTCTGAAATTTGTGATGGGAGGGAGGAAGGACCTCATGTAATGGGTCTAGAAAGTGATCTCTTAGGGCTAAGAAATGAGCATTCCCAAAAGGGACAAAGAGAGAAGCAGGCAAAGGGACTCTAAGATAGGAAAGTGCACATGGTGTTCAAGCAGCAGACAAGTGCCAGGGTGGGCTGAGCACCCATGATAAGAGGAGAGTGCAGTAAGATGGGATTGGGGTGAGATTCAGGTTTGCTGAGGGAATGTGATACATTCTGGAAGTAAAGGAAACAACTGCAGATTTTAAGTAGTTGAGAAATGATCAGATCTGTGATTTAAACATGGTGGAAAACCTGCTGCCAACCGTGTAGGGAGCAGATGAGAAGGGCACCAAGTTCATGAGTGGCAGCCTTTGACTAGTGTAGATGAAAAGTGGGCACACTCGGACTGCTCCTCATATGTAGTCTCTGCAATAATTGGTAATTAATGACTTGTGATGGCAAAGACAAAGAGAGTGAAGATATTTAAAAAGACTTCCAAACTTCTGGTGTAATACATTAGGAGATTAGGGCTGGGGATATAGCTCAGTGGCATAAGCGCCTGCCTGGCAAGTGCAAGGTCCTGAGTTTGATCCCTGGTGCTGACAAAAAAAAAAAGAAGAAGAAACATATTAGGAGATTAACAGAGAGAGGAAACACTACAGAGAACATGAACTAGAAAAGGATATGTCTGAGGCTAAGGCATAGGGTGATGTTACAAGGTCCCTGATTGGTGCTCAGCTTCAATCAGAGAAGACGATGTGAGCTTGGGAAATCAGTGTGGCACCAGTTTCCTATAGATGATACTTAAAAATCGCAGGAATGGTCAGACTGTCCACAAAGAAATGAACCGTGAGAACAAAACACAACAGAACAAAGTAGAGAAATCAGAAGATGAAAGGGAAGATCTAGTGACAGGGTCTTCAACATTTAAGTAGACAAAGAGGGGCTGGCAGCAAAAACTAAGAAAGACTGAACAGCCAAGTGCAAAGGGAACCAAGAGAGTATTACAAAGAGAATCTCCAATGTTTTCCCAGTGGTACAGAGGTCAAGTAAGCAGAAAACTTCAGAATGTCCCTTAGATTTGGCAATGTGAACATGGCTGATAAATTTAGGACTGAGTAATAGGCAGAAATTTGTTAGGAGTGAATTGGAGATGGAAAAATGTGATGAGGAATAGAAACTATGTTCTATTTTTTTCAGGTGTTTACATGTAAAGAAGAGTGAGAATTTTATCAGTAGCGAGAGGAAATATAATATTTATTAATTGATGTTATTATATCTGATATATGTCTCTAGAGAGCTGAGATATATAGATGTAGATATAGATGATATAGATATATAGATATATACAAAAGGAAGAGTGAAGCATAGTTGTCCATGGCCAAGAAGAACTAAAAGGAGAGAGAGAAAGAAAAAGAGAGGGAGAACATGAGGGAGGGGTTGACAGAGAGAGACTGGTAATGGAGGAACGACTGAGTGGCAAATGAAGATGGCGGGGGAGTAACTCAGAACACAAACAAGGGGAATAGTCATTAGTGAAATCATTCCTACAGCACTAGAGGGAAAAAAAATCAAGACCCAGTACAGATACAGACAAATTGCCTATATCTCTATGTTAGAGGAAATCTGGCCTCAAGGTTACTTGTGATTCAAAATCCATTTATACAAAGAATAAAGAAATCTGTGGATAAATTGAAGGAAACTGTAATGGACTTCTGACTCCTTCAGTCCCTATGGCTGGTTGGTCTGTGTTCTGTCTTGACCATAGCTTCAGGTCAGACTCTGAAGGCATGAGACAAAAGTTAGAAGCGCAGCCAGGGCATCTAGATCAGGGACTGGGTGGCATTAGATCAGGGGCGGCTTGGTGGGCATGCATGGCGGGGCCGCAAAAGCAAGGCACATCGGTGTTCAAGTGATTAATCTCTTGTCTCCATTACTCTAAATGAGCTAAACAAATCCCTTGCTGGGCCTGTCACACGGATGTTCTGCATGCAAATTGTTCCTAATGAGCGAGGGCACAGAGCTGGTCCCCTGGTTGGTAAATCCATTCATTTCACAACACATTGTCTTGGTCACATATTTCTGCAACACAGTCCACTGGCAGGGGAGCTGTTAAAGGAAATGTTGGCCATTTAGAACTGCTTTAGGACTGTGTTGTCACTCACAGGCAGGATAGTGCTGGGGACTTGGGCTTAGAGAACCATATTGTGAATGACAATGTTCACTCCTCTGAGCCTCTCCTTTTTCTGTGCTCAAAATAAAGGGTCTGGGCTATACTGGTGTCCCCAGAATGCTTACTGACAGGCTTGTAATTTGCAATACAAATTCTAAGAGTCCTACAATAAAATATACTGTTGGAAAATGGGGAATTGAAAAGTTCAACGACTTTGTTCTTGTGTGGTTGCTGGTGTTGCTGTTATTGTTGTTATTGTTATTGTTGTTTTACTGTGAAACATCTTAAAACTGTTCATGTGCTAAAATGCACTGTGGGCATTTAACCAAACAAGTATGTTTCAATAGAGATCTTGCTGGAAAAATCATCTCTGGTCATCTTTTGGATTCGATGCCACTGGAAGTCTGACCCTTAACTGGCTCTGAGAGGGATCAGGGAATGAAAGAGAGACAATCGCATAAAAATAAATGGGGTCAGATTACCTGATTTCAGGGACATTTATTGAGCATCTGATCTGTTCTGTGTTATGCTTGTTCTTTTTTTTTTTTTTTTTTTCTTAGTTTCTCTTTTACTTCCTGGATAAGAAATAAAATTAGAAAAGAAAGGAGATTCAGGCTACTTACCTGATTTTATTGTACTTGGTTTTATTGTATTGTATTGTATTGTTTGCTCTCAGTCTTGGCAGCAGATCTGATTAAAACCCACCAGTCCCTGAGCTTTGTCACCTGCATCCCTGCCTCTACTGAGATGCCCCCAAGGAATGTAGGACTTTTTACATTCCCAAATTACTTCCTCAGGAGCATCATTTCCTCAGAGAATGGCAGAAGTTTCTCTCTCATGTGTTTAAATGGACCAAATGCAATCAGAAATATAATTTCAAACTTCAGGGCTTCAATCCTATGTGGAAGTCTAAGGAACTACCCATCCCACCTCCAGGAGAGCTTTGGATCACTTTGTTTTCTTCAGTTCAAAGATAGACAAGTCTGAAGTTTTAAAAATATTTGTGGACATTGCCTTGCCCAGCATTATGGTGTACATCAAGAATAGCCCTCAAAGCTCTTATGCATTCAAAAGCCAATGCTTTGGGAAGATAACTGGCTCATGGTGACGCTGTAGTTGACTTCTGTTTAAGATGTAGAGCTTGACAAGAAGAGGCGGGACCCTGGGTTGAAGACCTAGACGGGTATATCTCCTTCTCTGGCTCCTTCTCTTTTTCTGTTTCTGGCCTTTATACTGTGAGCAGCTTGCCAACACCTAGGCCTTCCTACCATTTCTCCACTGGGGCTGCTAACCATGGACTGAAACTTCTAAAATTGTGAGCCAGAGTAAACCCTTCATCCTTTAAGTTGTGGCTGTCAGGTATTATGACCCACTGAAGGGAAATTGACTAAGATACAAATAACTATAAAATCCTAATGTAAGAACTATTACATAATACAGTCCTCCCATGTCTATTAAGGCTGATCAAACAATATCTTGCCCAAGAAGAGCTGGAATACCTGATGACATGACAACAAACAGATTCACAGAAAAGCAGAATCTTAAATTCTAGATTCTTCTCTCACCAATTACAGATATGACTGGTAGAAAGTTAATCCCTCTTTCTGAGCTTTTCCACATATTTATAAAATGTAAGTTGTACCACATAACCACTAAGGTTCTTATAGTAGTCACATTCTATGTGCCTCTGACATGTGACAAAATTGTTCTTAATGTAATTTGGTAAATAAAGACAATGGGAAATGTTCTTACAAGCAAAGGAAATGTCAGAAGTCTTAGGAACCGCCACATCATCCAATCTTTATGATGGACAATAAAGAAAATTGTTCTGGGATAGAATAGTAAGTCTAATAATAATTAATAATAATGATTCATCCTGTTATTACTGTATATCATTTGCATTCACTTATTCAACAAATATTTTTTAAAAATTTATTCTATGAAAGGCATTGCAAAAACTGTGCATACAGTAAGAAATAAATAATTTCTGCTCTCTCAGAACATAGTGTGCGTTTTTGTGTGTGTGTACTTGGCCAGTGGATATAGATGCTACTTAATTAAATAAATGAACAATATAAAATAGCATATTGGTGAACACTGACTTGAATAATATAATAGAAGCCCCAAATAATTTTAGTTTATACAAGGCAAACAGTTTATTTTTAATCGTATAACAGTTCATGTGAAGAAATGCCATGTTTAGGATACTGGTTCTTCTCTTTTTACTCTGTCATGTCTAGGACATTTTCCCTGTCTGCTTAGTTAAAGATATAATCAACACTTCTCCCTTACAGTCAACAAGAAGGAAAGGGTATAACCTTCTCTCACAATGAGGCTCAGAATTGGCAACTTCACCCCTCATATCTCATTGGCCAGAGTTTTTCTCATGTTTATATCACTTACCAGAGGACTGAATAATGTAGTCTTTATTCTTTTGCAGCCATTTCTTATGGAAGAAAAGGATTCTCTTATTAGAGAAGAATGAAGCATAGGTATTGAAGGATAACAAACATTTTACTACATAATAATAAATAGCACAAAGGGTGATCAGTGGTATTAGGCCAAGTTATGCTACAGTAACAAACACTCTCAGAATCCTAGCAACTTAAGAGTTTGTGCTTGTTACTCTAAAACATGAGTCTCAAGGATAATGTCCTCCCAACTAATCACTAAAACATGAGTCTCAAGGATAATATCCTCTCAACTAATCACTTTGGTTACCCTGCCAGAGGGATTGAGATTTCTGGAGGATATTGCATTGGCAATTAAATACTCTTCATAGTTAATATTACTTTTGCTCATAACTCTTTGGCTAGAATTAGGTACATGATCCCAAGTAACAGCAAGGAATCAAGACTGTAACCCTATGAGATCCACAAAAGGAGACAGAACTCATATATCTTAGGAATATTGCTACATACCATTCTGAATGGAATGGGACACAAGGTATAGCTTGAATAGAGGGATGGTGTAATTTAAATAGCATGGCTCTTGTGTTTCTGAGCAGTTATTATAGATGAAATTGGGAATGATGAGAAATAGGTCACAAACTTGTGGAAAAAATCTGAGGAATGAATATACATCTTTTATTCCCTGGGCTTGCTCTGTAGAGGAGTGACAGGATAAGCAAGGAATGAATTGGCAGTTGCCATCTCCTTAAAGCAAGTTAATAGTTGAGCCTTATTGCCAGTTCAGTGCAGAGGTGAAACAAAATCCCAGAAGACTTCAGTAATTGGCCTCAAGACTCATAGGTAGTAAGGGACAAGACCAGAACTTGAACCCAGGAAGAGTTTGCAGCAAAGCTTAGAACCACTAAGTTCAATCATGCATCCCAGCCCTGGAGGCAGACAGATCCTCTCCAGTATAAGACAGCAGGCTCAGAATCAGTTAGAGGACATCCATGAAGGGGGAGAGGTGCCACAGGACTCCATCAAATGAGGTGTTAAATTCCCAGTGTCATCGGGGAAGCTTCTCTAAAGAAGCTATCTTGTGAGATGTTTGTTGATAGAAGGAAGGACATAGATCCCTGGCAGAGGTTAACAGTGTGTGCAAATCTTACAGGCTTCAAATGTGAGGAGAGAGGAACAATGTGTGCTCGTATGTGCAGGAGAGAAAGAGAGCTAGGGAAGTCATGCAGGCAGACAGAAGGATAAGGACTACATAAGCCTAGAACATTGTCTGGGGCCAATTTCACCCACCAACCATAATGAAGAAAGTGGATCAATTATTCAAATTCTTTTTTCAACGGCAACCTCCATAACAAAGGGCTCCTGTTCCATTCTGGCAAAGTCATCTTGCAGAGTGCGTCTGGGGATCATCAGTGCACATAGCAGTTACACAGACCCACTGGGGCACAGAAAAGACATCAGCGGGGACCAGCCTTGAGCTGAAATGGAATTTGGCTCCACTGGGGCAGAAAGAGAGAGGAAAAAACTCCAGGGGCGTTGTGAGCCTATAATGTACCCTTTAGCCTTGTGAAATGATGCTCCTAGCTTGTACTGTAAGGCCTGAAGAAAGAAGTTCACAGGCAGAATCAGTTGATCTCAGGATTGCTGAAGGAGAGCACAGAGGAAGCCATCTTCAGGCCATGGCAGATGTCATATCAACAGACCACCAATATCAGAAGAACTTGGCAGAATAGAGACAGGACTGAGGACTTTAGCAATTTTACCCTAGGTGCCAACGCTCTGCCATAGATGAGCCCAGCTCCCTGGCTGCCTTCACCTCTTATCTCTGCTCTCTTTCCTCACTGCACTGCGGCCTTGCTGGCCTTTTAATGACTGTCTATATCTCCATCTCAGCACCCTTAGCCACCTTCACCTGGAACACTGCTTTCCTTCCACACCAGGGAGGGACAGGTCATACTCTTCCAGCATACATGTCTTGGTTGCAATGCCAGATCCCCTGGCAGGCCCTTTCTGATACTCCCACTCTAAAGTAGAGATGAACAGGCACTTCACCACAGAAGAAGTACACATGGCCAAAAATTACATGAAGAAATGTTTCACATAGCTGGCCCCTAAAGAAATACAAATTAAAACAACACTAAGATTCCATCTTGCCCCAGAAAAAAAATGGCCCATCCTGAAGACACCAAATAACAACAAATGCTGGCAAAGCTGAGGGAAAAGGTACCCTTCTACACCGTTGGTGGGAATGTAAGCTAGGGCAACCACTATGGAAACTAGTATGGAGATTCTCAAAAAACTAAAACTAGAAATTCCACTTGATCTAGCTATTCTCCTTAGTGACATCTTCCCCCAAAAGTTAAAGACATCATATTTCAGTGATACACGCATACCAGTGTTTATAGCAGCACAACGCATAATAGCTGAACCTAGGAAGCAACCTACATTTCCCTGAACAGATGAATGCACAAAGAAAATGTGGCATTTATACACAGTGGAGAACTACACTGCCCTAGAGAAAGATAAACTTCAGTCATTTCTAGGAAGATACACCTTGAGAACATAATGTTAAGTGAATCAGACCACAAGCTTAAATATCGCGTGGTTTCTCTTGTGTGAAAAACCCAAGTGATAAGAGCAAAAGATAGATAATAGGAAGAAGGGAGATAGAACTTTCTCAGATGGGAAGGGGGTCAAGTGGCCAAGGGAATGAGGAGAAAAGAGAGAGGAAAGAGAGAGGAAAGGAACTGAGACAGGCTATGCACACCTACCAACTCCACATGGGGAATGTCAACATGATGTACCACAAACATGTACTAATGAAGAATAAATAAAACAGCATCTCTGATGTTTTGCCATTGTCATCCTAACACTTTCTATTTCATGTTACAATGTGCTTTCCTTTGATTCTGCTTACTCACCGGCCCCTGTGATTCTGCCTCCATGAAGGCATGTCCATCTTTTGCAGCACTGTGTCCCTAAGATGAACATAAAACACTCGTGAAATAAATAATTACAAAGAAGTGGCATAGACTCGTATACAAAGCAGGCCATAATAATACGGAGCATAGAAAACAACCTGGTTACTGGAACCGGAGTAAAAATGGAAACTGGAATTAAGTCAAACCAGTGGGAAGGCATTCAATGGCTGGCCTGAGCCTTCTGATGTGGATTTTACAATGACCTCGGTGTAAGGCCCTATTATCCCCAGGATTGGAGATTTGTGGGTTTAAGGTAAATGATTGTGATTCCCCTTTACCACTTTTCCTAAATCCAGTTCAGTTTCATTTGAAACTGGAGTAAGATAAAATCCACTAGTCCAAGAGTCTATCTCCAATATACCCTTACAACTGATTTTAGGGCGTGGTGGTAAGAAATGGCTGTGATCATAAACACTGAAGAATCTGGAGTCAGAGTAGCTGGCAGCATCCCTTATGTCATTTTGTCCAGCCTGTGGTTTGCTAAGAGCCTGTGGGCCGGTTTGCCACTCCTGTGGCAGGCCCAATTATCTCTGTATAACAGCAACAAGCATCCAGACCACATACCTTGACAAGTGCCATGGCTCATTAGGATGAGTATTCACTCCAGAGGCTGCTGCCGATCAGCAGCTCAGTCCTGTGAAATGGCTGGGGCCACTCTTGACTTGGAGAAGCCTCCTCCCATGACTTTTGCCACTCCCATCCCACACAACTCAGGAGCGGTGGTCATGAGGAAGTTTATTTCTGTTGCAAAATGACCAGCCTATGTGTTAAAGAGCTCTGAATTTGTTGAGTGCAGAGTAGGGATCTGGACTTTGCTTTTGGAGGAGTTTTCTTGTTTGTTTGTTTGTTTGTTTGTTTGTCGTTCCTTGCTTTTGTTTTACTGCATGACCTGAAGTGAACTTTGAATATCTCTGGCCTCAGTCCCCACTCTGAAAAATGGAATCAGGTTTGCCCACTTTGTCTCCCAGAGTTGTTACAATTATGTGTGAAATTGTGCACAAGTTGAATATCTCTAATCCAAAAAGCCCCAAATTTGAAATTTTTTAATACCTGGAATTGAACTCAGGACCTTGTACTTGCCAGTGAAACACTTGTGCCACTGAGCTATGTGCCTAGCTCTCAAATTTGAAATTTTTGAGTGCTAATATAATGCCATGAGCAGGAAATTCCACACTTGACCTCATATAATGAGTTAGAGTCAAGCTGTAAGTACACTAAAAATATTGCATGAAATTACCTTCAGCTGTGTATATATAAATGTAAGTATCATGTTTAGGCTTGAATCCTGACTCCAACAGATGCCATTATGTGTAAGTAAATATTCCAAAATTCAAGAAAATTAGAAATTTAAAATATTTCTTGTCCCAAGCATTTCAGATGAGAGATATTCAAACTGTGTGTTCTGTTAATCATTTGTGACCTTTTCGGGGAAGGAAAGGAAACAAGTTCAGCTTCAGTACAAGAGTATTTAATAGAAGATTTTTCTAAACATTTTCCAAAGAATGACACTAACAGATACAGAAGCATAATAACCCGTGATTGGGAATTCAAGGAGGGACTTGAGATGCAAGTACCACATCTTTGTCTTAAAATCAACATATTCTCAGAGAGCATCACCCCAAAGAACTTTCCTTCCATCTTTTAGCCCCTAGAGTCCCCAGGTTTCTGTTTGCATGCCCATCAGGCATGCAATTCATCCAGGAAGTACCATGGAAAGCCAAACTCAGAGGAGAGAGGACAAACTTGAGTGTTTATTAGAAAGTTATTAAAATTGGATGCTTGGGCGTTTCTTTCCAAAGCTTTTTTTCACCTCCTAATTTCTATTGACTCTTGGCCTTCTTTTCAAAAATCCAGTATCAGAACCTACCAAATCAGGAAGTATGGCACCATGGAAAATGTGCTGGCTTGGGAGCTGGATCACTCCCTTTGACCTTGGGAAAGTCATTAACCCTTGGCTTCAGCCTGTCCTTTTTCCTGAGCTTCCCTTTGCTCACTGTAAATGAGCAGGATCAGGGAGGGTGTGTCCAAATCTCTTGCAGCACCCGTGATTCAATACATTCTCAATTGATTTTACCTCAATTAATCTCGATTCAATCCAATTTGCTATATTTTAATTCAATTATTTCCATTTAGTTTAGTAATTCCATTTCATTCCATTCAAGTCAATTCAAATAAACTAAATTCCACTGACTCCCATCTGATCCATGCTTCCTCAGTGACCTAAGCAATTGCTTGGGCCCAACAACTTTTAAGATGGAGAAGAGGGTGGAAAGGGATCAGCATGAATACCTCCCAGGGCCCCTACCTGGATCTCAGTAAAGTTACCACTGGGTAACTGGGTCTGAGTGCCTGGGTCATCAGAGAAGAAAACATGAGCTGTTGGAAAGAGTACGGAATTAGAAATAGAATCTGGCCCCATGTGGCTTTGAGGGACTTGAACCCATAATAGGCAGTGAGTAGGTGCTTACAACTGAGTAAATGAATGAGCAAATTTAAATGCCTTACTGAATTAATTGAAATATTTATTGAATTCATGACGGAATTTAAGTGGGCTAATACCTAAAGGTGCTCTCCTACCCATCCCCAAATCTAGCTTGTAATCATTTGTGACCTTGTCACATGGAGTCCTTATTCTTCTGAGAGAACTGAAGATCTGTGTTAGGCAGTCCAGATCTAAATCTTGGGGCTGGGACTCTGCAAGGCTTTCTCCCTAACTTACTCTCTCTCTCTGATCCAGGCTTTCCCCTGCCCAAAGAGCTTCTCTTAGGAGAAGAGCTGAGAAAACAATGCCCAGTGATTGGCTCTGACAGCTTCCCCAAGGGCAGAGCAGCAGGTGAGCAGGTGATGCCCTGATTGCAAGTTCCATGATGAGTCAAGAGGGATTGATTAGTTTGAGCCTCTTAAGTCAAGTGGTTCTAAAATTCCTCAACTGAGCAGTTCCCTCCTTTGGCCCCTGCCCCGGGCCTCAGCTTCTGCTTCCACAGCAGTCACCGTCCTCCAACCGAGGCTCCCCTTTACCTTCCCTTGAAGTGTTTGGAATTTAAGAAGTTAAACAAAAAAAAAGAAAAATATCTAGCACTTACCACATGCCAGACAGAGTGCTCCGATCTTCATAACACTCTCTGGATAACCCCCTGGGGATAATGTTATTACCACCCCTAGTTTATAGCTGGCATAGAGAGGAAAGTCATAAACCTGAAGTGACCCAACTAGTGGCAGGCAACATCTTCAAAACCGAAAGAGATGATATACAAGTAACAGGATGATAGGAGTACCACGCATGCCAGCTCTCTCCTCCGTTGGCCTCAAGCTCTGGCATACACTGTGAGATCCCCAACCCACCATCCATGGCCTTCGGATACCCATTGGTCTGATGCCTAGGTTGTCTCCCAGGCTTGGCACGTGGATCTCTCTCTCTTCTCAACTGAGAGCCAGCCTTGCCCAGAAAGCAGAATCTGAACACTGATCAGTCCTGCTGGAATGGGTGCTGTTTCCTATTTGGTCATGAGCCTTCTAGCTCTAATGGGTGAAAGTCAAGACTTGGGTGTAATTGAGTAAAAGGTAGACCTTGTAGGCAGGCTGCTTCCGCCAGAGTCTCCAAGACATTTACACCCCCAGAATCTCAGTTTTAAGAGGCCAGTGCCTAGGAGACTCTCACCATTCTCTCTCAGAATACATCAGCTAGAGCCTATCCCAAGGTCTTTCCCCTTTTGAAACAGAGCTTGGGACTAAGGGGGATACATATGTGCTTCGCAGAGCTGCTCACTCTGTCATTATCTCTTCAGTAATGTTATTTTTTAACAAATAAAACAAACAAAAAGTCAGAAGCAGAGAGTGGAATGGTGATTACAGGGGGCAGGAGCAGCGGAGGAGGAAATGGGAAGAAGTGGATCAGAGGGTCCCTGTTTCTAGTTAGGTGGAATGATGTGCTCTAGAGGCCTAATTTCAGCATGAAGACTAAAGTTAAAAATATTGTACTATGTACTAAAAGCTTGCTAACAGATTTTAGGAATTCTCACCAGGTGAAAAATAGGTGAGTACAAAAGGTATATTAATTCATCATCATTTCACTATGTCTATCAAAATATCACACGGTTCACCTTACAAAGAATACATTTTTGAAAACATCCATAAGGAAGAAGGAAAGGCAAAGAACAAGCCATGTTTTGTTTTTTGTGGGGGGGTTTTGTTACCAGGAATTGAACTCAGGACCTTGTGCTTGCCAGGCAGGTGCTTGTGTTGCTGAGCTATATCCCTGAACCCAAGCCATGTTGATTAAGTACCTTTTAAGCTGGTTCTCAAAACTGAGTGTGTTTTAGAATCCCTTGTTGTGATCATAGGGGAAGCTAATTTAAGGGACTTGCTTCTAGAAATTCTCATTTATTCATTCATTTATTCTCTATAAATATGGCTGTGGGGGTTGGAGGCAGCAGAGCAAGTTTCTGCTCTCATGGAGTCTATGGGGGGAGGACATGGACAAAACTGAAAGTAAAGAAAATTTCGCATAGCAGTTCTGAGGGAAAACACTCAGCAGATTATAGCAGATTACAAAGATCAGACCAGGAATAAATCTGGGATGTGTATTTTAAGTGCCTGTATCAGGACATTCTAATCCAACAGTTCCTGAACACTTTGAAACAGTGGCTTACTTTCTGTGAAAACCTTTATGTGGTGATTCCATTTAATACACACACCAGATAAGCTAGTAATTGTTATCACAGCTCACTTTAACCAGAGGTTCAGAGAAAAGAATTAGCCGTAGGTATCACAGCTAAGAAGCAGAGTCTGGCTTTGGAATCAGCTCTGCAACATGTTAATAAACAGTGAAAACTGCCCATGGTATACAACACTTTCAGCCAGCACATCTTTCCATCACCCCATACTATCAAAATCTTCCATAGTTGCAGAGCACACTCTCACCCTTCTTCTCATTTAAGACCCACTAGTCTAAGGGAGTGCTGCCTCTGTTTCCTCCTCCCCCAGTCAAAGTGAACCAGGCTCCACCAAGTCTCCCAGTAGATACTGTACCAGCAAACCTGACCTAAGTTCATTCTATTAACTGCAGTCAGCTCTTCCATGGGGAGAGGTCTCACCAACATGCTTAGGGAGGCCCTGGAGTACTTCCATGTTCAAATAGCGCTTTGGGATTTCCTAGGTTCCTTGAGGCAACTCAGTCTATACACTTGACCTCCAGACTTGGTTCTCCAAACCCCCACCTCCTTCTTCTCATTCCAGATTGGCTTGGAATATTCAGCTTTTGCCTAAAGTGCTGCTGCAACCAAGTACACTATGTCTGATGATGAGGACAGGATCCACAATAGCAACCACACTCATAACCACTTGTAATAGTGTCGGGCTCACAGTATAAATCTTCAATAAATATTTGTTTGTGTGTTGAATGAATGAATAATTATAAGTAACAACTGCAACTCCTTCCTGTGTTTCAGGTGCCACGTTAAACAATTTTGCAAGGCATTCTCAAAAGAGCCATGAGTTAGCTACCACTTTCATTACTTGATTTCACATAAGAAGAGCAGAAACTTAGAAAGGTCAAGTTAATTGCTCTCAGGTTCACAAAGCTAGGAAACGGTCAAGCTTGCATTTGAACTCGTATCTGTCTGACTCTAAAGCCTATGCTCCCAAACATGATCTATCATCAGAAAACAAGATTATATCATGATAATCTGCTTTGTGATTAGCTTTGCTGTTGTTGCTGCCTGGAAACCTCTGCAGCCTTACTCGACTCACAGAATCAAGTTATCTTGGTTATCAGCACTGGCTCAGATCAAGAAAAATCCATCCCTTTGGGTGGACACTTGGAACTCTTAGGTTTATTGTTAGACCTACCCAATAATTAGTAGATTCTCTTTACCCTTAGTGCCATTATGTTCTTCAGCCCCCTCACCACCCTACCCTGGTGTTCCAGCATAAGTCACAGCCCATCTGACCAAGGGTAGTCTTATAACATGCCTGCAAAAATCTTTAAAACTCCATTCATTGCGTGGTAAGTCTATTTCTCTGGAATGACCAGCTCCAAGTAGCAAAACGAGTAATTTTTGAAGGGCTTGGGAGGTAATATGGAATACCCTTCAAGCATTAGGCATTAGGAACTACAAAGGAAACACAGAAGCCCAGTGTAACTTCTTCCTTTAATTCCTACATTGATGGATCTCCAGGTACTAAATTAGGAACATCTTCCAAACACATTCCCAAATCAGCTTCCTTTTAAAGCATAGCTAAAAAAAGACATGGCACTCTAAATGCCATCCCTTCCCATGCTGGTAAGCAGCTTATTTAGCCCAGTGTGTGGCCACCTTAAGAGCCTACAGAAAAGAGCCTGCTGCTGGGAATTATCTCCAGGAGTGCTGGGGGGCGGGCCAGTGAGTCACTGCTGATGGGGAGAGAGGAACGAGGAGGTGAGAGACCAGCTCCTTGGCTGGCAGGGAAAGATAGGGTGAGGGCTTATGGGAGAAAGGAAAGGGGTGGGCAGAAATTTTCACAGACATACAACCGAGAGGCTTAGAATGTGAGTACTGGAAAGAAGTAAAGTGTTTAATCCACTGAGGAGAAAACTGAAGACTTGGAAGAACACAGAAGGGGAAGCTTTGAAAAGTGAAAGTCCACCTGCAAGCCTGGTTTTAGCAGCTAAACTAGAAAGCTCCTGGGGCTACAGAGCACCGGTAGGGTCTATTTTTAATAGATGGTTATCTGATGGTAGCCCTGGAAAATGACTGGTGAGAACTGTAGTTAGAACTGTTCTGTGACTCGTGCAAGAAATGAAGCCAAGGCAATGAAAAGGTCATGCAGAGATGAAAGACAGAGAGATGCAATTCTAGTTAAATGGAGTTGCTGATTCCAGTGTCCCTATGGCCTAAATATCCTCCTTACACAGGCTCGCAAAATGGAAGTGTCTTCCAGTGAATTAATCTCTTCTCACTTATCATACATTTATGCCTAAGACATTCTCTCAATTGGGTTGAACTAAATGGTCACTAGACTTCTGCCTCTCTTAGTCAGCAATGGTTCTGAAATATGGACTTGAATGTCAACTATATTTTCATCTTGGGACCTTAAACCTAAGGGAGAGAAGAAACTTGGAAGGTTGGAAGATAAGGAAAGTCTAATATGTCTTTATATTGCCTCTCACTTAGCCCCCACTCCTTTAGCAACATAAATGATACATGTTTTCCTACAATTAAAAAGCACTTCCTATTGCATCATGTAGCACATTTACAATACTTTGGCATGGAAGTATCATTATTTTTGTCATGGTTCTGGAAACTGATTTCCTAGTCTTTCTTGACTTGAACTTTTAGTCTTTCCCAGGGAGCCTATCCATGCAAAAACCTACCCTATCTCCACCACTCCTAAGTCAAACAAGCCTTAGAGCAAGAGTTTTGAATTCTAGAATCTTTGAGACACCTTCTTCTTGAGTCAACCTAACTTAGGCAGGAGGTCCCTCAAGCCCAAAGAATGGAT
Source organism: Dinomys branickii (assembly GCA_004027595.1). Taxonomy (NCBI): domain Eukaryota; kingdom Metazoa; phylum Chordata; class Mammalia; order Rodentia; family Dinomyidae; genus Dinomys; species Dinomys branickii. The sequence goes on from PVLD010002109.1 coordinate 66,494, forward strand.
GCACTTCCACAGGAGCCAAGCTGGCTGCTTGCTGGAAACCCTACAGTTGAATTTATTTGCCCTGTGTTTGTCTCCAGCAGCAGAGCCTGAGGATATGTCCAGGGAGGGTGTCAGAAATGCAAAATGCATGACTTCTGGCAGGAGAGGTTCCCTCATTTGGGTAGAAAGGAGGTCCCTTCAACCTTCTAAGAAATATTCTATGATCTAAGTGGATTCTGTTGTCTGAGGAAAGAGAATAACAGGCTACCTCCAGAATTTCTGAGATGGTTTACCAGAAGGCAACAGAGTGGATCTTAATTCAACCACCGAATCTGTGGGCAACACGATTTCTGGCATGTTGGTTTCCTCCTCTGTGAAATGAGAATAGCACTGTCTCCCTCTCCCTCATGGCCTCATTGATGAATTAAATGAATTAATGCATGCAAAGGGTTTAAATCAGTCTTTCGTACAACAGTTTTGGCCCCCAGTTCCTAGTAGTCACCAGCACCATCATCTTCATCATTAAAAGGAAAATATGAGTTTATCAGAGAAAGAGGTAGGGGAAGATGCTATAACCCAAGCAAATGATGCAGAAATGTGTCAAAGCAGTTTGTATTTGGAGTCTAGTGAGTTACCCCACTGTCTGCAAAGTCAAGACTGTGGGTGTCAGGAGCTTACCCTCCAAAGCAAGTATCACTAAACTTTCTTAGGATCATATTTGGAGAAATGGAGAATATTTTAGATCAGGATGGGAACTATTTTAGACTAGCCTTTGTAAACCAAGAAGCAATGCCTTCAATTCTCTAAGCAACTATTCTCCATAAAAGGCTAATATGTTCATTGGTTTTCCATTCCTATGCTAAAATGTCTAAGATAACCAACTTAAAAGAAGGAAAAGCTCATTGTAGCTCATGGTTGAAGGGATTTCAGTCCACAGTCACTTGACCCTGATGCTCTGGCCTATGTTAGCACAGGACACCGTGGGAGGAGTCTGTGGGAAAGGAGGCCTATTGAGTGCATGGCAGGTGGATAGAAAAGGTGTTAACAAGATGTTCTGGGGTCAGACTGTCCTTCAAGGACACATTCACAATGATCTAACTTCGTTCTACTTGGCTTTACTTCTTAAAGTTTTGTCCACTTCCCAGTAGCACCACAGGCTCTGACCAAGCCTCTGACACACAAGTCTTTGGTGGATATTTCTTAAGCATAGCATTCTGCTCTTGGCCCGCCCCCCTCAGCTCATGTCCATTGAGTGTAAAATGCATTTAATTCATCTCATCTTGAAGAGTTTCCAAAATCTTAAGTGTTCCAGCATTGCTGAAAAGTCCAAACCCAAAGTCTTATCTAAAGTTCTGGGCAAATTCACCTGTAAGCCTGTGTAAAAACAAAAGCAAAAACAAACAAACAAAAAACCAATTATGTATTTCCCAATACAATAGCATTGGGTAAATATTCTTGTTCCATAGAGACAAAGCACAAAGATAGTAAGGAGAGACCAGACCAAAGGAAGACAAAAATTCAGCAGGACAATCTTATAGCTCCATCTCTGGCCTCCAGGAAACGTGATGTTATTATGTGCCTTCCAATGCCCTTACCAGCTGTAGCTACATCCATATTCCTTGCCAGCTGTAGTCCACCTCATTGTTTTTTGGGGGCTACCATTGATCATAAATTCCTCAGCAGACATTCGCATTGCTGGGATCTCCAAAATTCTCACAGCTTTGAGAAGTGCCCTGTCACAGACCACATGCATCCTGCTATGTCACCTCTGGCTTCCTAGGCTTCCCTTTGAAATCTTGGTAGAAGTTTCTATGTCTCTGTGACCCTTGCTAAAGTCTGCAGCTGGTGTGAGCTCTACCTGGGTCTGCTCAAACCATGGGTGCAACAGCTTCTGAGTACTCTGATGGCTAAATACAGGGAAACCTTTAGGACATACCCTTTGGGAGATACTTCCATACCACAGCAGCAGATGCTGTGCTTTGCATTTCATATTTATAAATGTAAAGCCATTCTTTTCTCATGGTACAGACAGGCTGCTTGCTACTTTCGACCCATAGGGCATAGTTTGCAAACCTCTGTGATAGAAGAATGCTAGGGACTGAGTGGTAAAAGATATCACTGGCCTTACTAAGCAGACTGAACTTCTTTAGGCAAGGAAATGGCAGAGTTTACACAAAACTTCAAGGTCAAATTATCGTGTAACAGATTGAACTAGAAAATAGATGGGGGATAAAGAGGAAGGAAGAAGTTTAAGTTGACAGTTCAATTAGAAAATTACTCCCATTGCAATGAATGTGGTACTTGTACAAGGTCAGTATCAATAAAGATGCTGAAAGATATTTAAGGGCAAAATTAACATAACTGGTTGTCTAGATTAAGGTAGTAAGAGGGAATGAGAGGCAGAACACTCAATGTATCTGCCTATCCAATGACAGATCGACCTCTTCTCAGGGTAGAAGTGAATGCCCCATCCCCAGAAGCATTCAAATAAAGCATAGATCCCTACCTGATGGACATTCTGTCAACAGCGACTGATGGAGATAGGAACAGATAAAGTCTCTCCTAGCTCTGAGGGTCCATGATCTTATGGCTTTGTGGTCATCTTTATCACTCAGGGGGGCAAATGATTTGTTTGGTCAATAAGAATATAGACAAACTTCACCTCTCGATACAAATCACCTTAATTTTGCAGGAAGCTGTCTATTTTCTAAAGTGCTTTCCTCCATTATCTCTCTGAGGAGCCTGGGAGAGGACTGGAGCCTGAAACACGTTAGACGAAATTGTGTTGCTATTACTATTTTAGAAAAAAGCTTCATTTGAATGTAACACTTTCTTATGTTATTTCAAATTTATTGTGGTTACTCTGACTTGAGAGCAGTGAATTATTCACTCACCATACCCTTCTTATCTCTTGGAAAGTAGTTGTCAGGTTGTGAAAACACAGAAATGTCGGTCAAATTCTAGTAAATCACCAAGGACCAGCTTGGAGAGCATTACCACACACATGCATACACACACATACACACAGCCTTTCCTTTTTAGTGGAACTAAAAACTCACGCATTCCATTGCAATAAAGCCAGCATCATTAATCATAACAGTCACCATTTATTCAGTATTCCTTGGGCATCAGACACTAACTAGGCAAGGCTCCTTGAAGACGTTTTCCACTGAGCCTTGCCAGAATCTGATAAATGCCACGGTGGAGCCCATTTTACAGATGAGAAAGTTAAGGCTTAAAGAAGTAAAGCTGCTTGCTCAAGACATAAATTTTAGAAATATGCTTCCAACAAATAGCTTAATTTCAATAATGTCATCAGATATAGGAAAACGTTTTTGTATATACTTACTCAAAGAAGGAGTAGGATGCTCAGGGCGCCAGAATTAGTAATGCAGACTTTTGTCGCAGTTACCTGCACAGGCTCAGAGCAGCTCTGACAAACGCAGGCCTCCTGGCCTCTGAGGCGAAAGCACGGTTTGCAGGTGCCCAGGCTCCAGCCGACAATGCAACTACCGGCCAGCAGAGGGCAGCTGCGGGAAGCCGTCCAAGGACAACCTCCAGCTCCATTAGAGCTAATTAAGCCGCGTGAGAGATGAGGCAAGTGCATTTCTACACGATGAAAGCAAACAGAAATTCTCCCGGGTTGAGGAGACGGGATCCGCAGGGAAGCGCACCTATCAGCTTCCCAGAAGCCGGCTCGATGGTGCCGTGGTGGCTGCCTGCGAAGGACCACCGGCCCTGGAACCAGACCTCGGGCCTCCCGCTGAGCCCCTCCTACCTCAGGCAGAGTCTCGCCCAAGGGTAAAAATGCTGTGGAGCCCCCACCGCGGCTGGAGCCAACTGGACAGCTTGTTTGAAGCAGAAAAACCGACCCAGACATACGCGCAGATGAGTAGGATTCCCACAAAGCCTGGGCTCCCCAAACAGGGTCAAACAGGAACATGTCTCAACCTGACTTTCAGTGATAAAACAGACAATCCCAAGCGACCCAGGATGGTTGTTTACTTGTGCACTGAATATACAAGAAGTTCACAACCACCATCACAAGTCTATGGATGTAGCACCAGTACACACACACACACACACACACACACACACACGTACACACAAACACACCACTCCCCAAACAAATGCAAATGCTTAACCATCACCAGTGCATATCCATATTAAGGTAGGACCTGCTCTGATTTGAATTCAGAAAACCTTTATTCCAGTCCCAGCCCCAGCACTCAAGTTACCAAACCATTCTGAATCAACCTGAGGAGGCAGCCTAGCCTGACTTCTCCAAATCCTACAGCTTCGAAACTTTGAGTTCCAAGGCAAGTTCCAAAGAAGCTGGAGCCATTCTCCATTTCCTTCTCAAATCTCCAGCCTTGGAGGACGGACCAGCCCAGGGACTCGGTCCATCTCTTTGTGCCCCAGCCGTTTCATGCAGCAGCCCTGGGGCAGTCCTTACCTAGGACTGGAGTTCTTTACCTCACGCATCTACAGTTTCTTCTGATGAGCACTGCATATGCGAAAGTTCCTTTTCCCATTCCCCCTTTTCACTTCACTTTAGTACAGAGCATAAGAATTTTATGAACATGTTTCTAAATGGCCTTGTGAAGCTTCCTTACAGGGGTATCTGTGCCCCTCTAGTTTGCCATTTAGTCTCTTCTCCCCTCCTCCTACTATAAATAAAATTCCAGGAAAAAAAATCTCATGCCTATATCTTTTCTCTATTTTTGGTTTTTTTTTCTTTAGAAAAACTCTCCAAAATTAAATTACTAAAATTGAATCATATTTTAAGACTCTTCGTGAGCCTTGCTAAATTGTTTTTCCAGAATGGTTGCTCTGGATCACATGTCTACCAGGAACACATGGAAGTGTCTACATGATTGCATTTTCACAAATATCAGCTAGCTTTAGCTTTCTTGTTTTTATTTAAACTTTGTTGATTCAATAGGACAGAAGAGGGGGGAAATATTACCTCATGTCCTTAATATGGTTTTCTTTGATTATTAGAGAGGGTGAATATTTTTTCTTATGTTTGTGAGCTAATTGTATCTCCTCTTTAGTGAATTGCCATGCCCCTTGTTCATTTATCTGCTGGGGTCTTAGTGAATTTAATTGATTTTCCTGTGCTCTTTACATAATAAAGATAGTAATCCTTGGTCATATTTGCTGTATTTCTCTAGTTTGCTTTATGTCCTTTCCTTTGTGGTTTTTCCTTTGTGGCTTCTTCTACCACTTCTAAGCTTATACAGCCACCCCAACCTCCAGAGACTTAAATATTCATATCTAATTTCTGATTTCTTTTCCTCCTGGGATGATTTGCCTCTACAAGCTTAAGATGCTGTGAAACTATAAATACATGATGCTGTGCGTCCAAGTGAGCATTACAGCTGTGGGTTATCCTTCACAGCACAGGCTGTGTTGCTGGTTTTGCGTTTCCTCTTTAGACCGGAGGTTGTTTAAAGGCAAGGACTAGTCCATCTCTTTCCACTTGTGTCTCAGGATCTCAGCACAGTGTCAGGTGCAAGTGGATAGGTGCTAAATACCTGCTGTCTGATGATCCCCCTAGTCTGTTTTGAGCCCTTGAGAAGCCACCAGTTCTGGCCCATATTAAAGCATGAAGAATGCGTGGTTGGACACATGAGGCCATGGAGGACAGCAGAAGGGGCACAACCATGCAAAGAGCTGGATCGAAAATGTGAAAGAGCATCGCATATAGAAAACAATAGTCTAGCATGCCAAGTGTATGGGATATGTGTGACTGTGATAGGAGATGTAGCTTAATATGGAAGTTGGATCTGCTTAAAGAAAAGCTCTGAAGTCAGGTTTGGAATTTCAGTCACAAAAATGTCCAGCCTCCACAATGCAACCAGGGTGATGTTGTTAAAAGGGAAAGTCACATCATGTTATCCTGCTGCCTTGTACTCTGCAAAGGTTCCTGTTTGCACATAGGAGAGAGTGGAGACACGCTATCTCACCTGGGACCTGTCTTCTTCATTCTCCACGGGTCCTATCATGCTCCTTCTATTCACGTACCAACCCCCTTGGCTGTTCCACAGCTATGCCAAGCAGATCTAGATCAGTCACCTGGAAATGAGTCTGGCAAGCTCGTAAGGGATGGCTAAATTGGCCTGCTTGTATTAACTAAGGAAACTCGCAGGTGGCTGGAGCCACACAACAGTGGGGATGTGCTCAGGATCAGGTGTGTGTTTCAGAAAGATAATTCTGCTGGCACAGTGGAGAATGGCTTGGATCCGGAGAAGTCAGCGAGAAGGAATGATGTTGCTGTCCATGGACATGACTGATAGAAGAAGCTGTTCCGAAAGGATGATTTGACCCAGAGACAGCATTGGAAGCGTACTGCACATGCGCATGCCGTATTGGCAAGGAAAGGGAGCCTGCAGGCATCCCAACAAAACAATGATAGTAATTATAACCGCTACGTACTAGCGCTTTAGCTACCAAAGTCTTTGACACTATTCCATGATACTCACCGTCACCATCCAGAGAAGGCAAGGCACAGGCCTCTGTTTCCATTTTACAGATGAGAACTCTAAGCTTCCAGAAAGTTAACCCAAGGTCTTGCAGCTTAGGAGCAGTGGATGGAACAGCAACCGAGGCTCCACGGTCAGCCCTGCCTGAGTTCTGGCCGGCAAAGGCTGCTGTGTCACAATTTCCCTGCTGCAGACCCCCTCCACAGACTGCTGCAGTGAGGAAAACCGTGCCTTGGGGTTAATGATCCAGATGAATAATTTTCTCTGGCCTTTTGCCCCAGAAAAGGGAACTGCAGTGTCACTTCCATCTTTAAGAGAGTTAAAATATCACAAGTCAGAGAGGAGGCCATTTGCCGCCACATTAACAGTAAATGCTCTTTACTCCCAGTGATATCTCCACATCTGACTGTTTCTTTCCTCCCCGGTGGCTGATATTACCATAAAATGGAACAAGGACCAAGAGAAGGAAGAGATAAACAAGGGCTGGATAGAGACAGGGACTGACGCCTCAGCTCAAGAAGGCAGACAGGCTGAGACCCAGATGTCCTTATTCCTCTCTGGAGCCAGCAACATCTTTACTGAGGTAGCAATTACTGGCGACTCAGCAGGAAGCCAGGGGCAGGCCCAGTGGAGTAGCGTCTGGATGCAGAAGCAGGAGAAGTGGAGAGAAGGGCCTGGAATATCCCCTGATTCTGCTGAATGAAAGCTCTCCACCCTCCAAATTGGCACGCCCCAAACTTACCCATTGTTTAAATGCCATCTGCTTCCTACAGCTTAGATAAGTCTCACTAATCATTTTAATGAAGAGTTTGTACATATCTTTCCTTTGCTTCAGACAAGGAGAAGGAAGTGGAAGGCAGTAAGGGCACACAAAGCTTGCCCTGTCCTTGACCCGGGAACAGTGCAAGGGTGAGATGTACGGAGGACAGTAGTTCCTGTGCAGGTGGCTCCAGAAGGTGCTTCATCCCCTATTAACCTGCTCAGCTTTCTCCAGGGAGGTCCAGCCAAATGCCAGGAGAGGGTCCACTTGTAAAACCTCATACGCAGTTGCTGACAGTGGTCCAAGAATAACTTTGCTATGCAAAAATAGACATTATAAGAAAAGAGAACTTAAGGTTGAAAGAATGAGATTCCAAAACCGATCTTTCCAGAGGACACCAAACAAGGAATTTGTTCTGAAAGGAGAAATCAGTCAAGAGGTTCTTCTTTCCTCCTTTCCTCCTTCCTTTCCTTAGGATCTTTCCAACCTCCTGCAACTTTTTTCACTCAACTCATCACTTCCTGTTTTTTTTACCATTCTTTTCTTTTCCTGAATCCAAATGCATATCTTTAGATAACCTTCCTGTGTTTAGAAAAAATAAGTGCCTCTCATTTCAAGGCATGCTGCCTAAAAATCATTGAAATGGAAATTCAATAGTTTCTTTTTCTTTTTTGGTACTGGGAATCAAATCAATATTTTCTATGGGCCATTTAATATATATTTCCATTTTGGTAAACAGAGGCATAATTTTGTGGAAAAGGAGCACGCTGGTGTGCATGTGTGTGCGTGTGCATGTGTGTGTGTGTGTGTGTATCTGATGACAATTCCTGGGATGAGAAGGAGGAGGAAGGGACAGAGCAAAATTCAGCCTCATTCATTCATTTATTCCATCAGTCAGTGGAGGAATATTTGCTGCAGACTGTAAGCCAGGTGTTCTGATCCTGGGGCCTGGAATTTCCAGCCTTGTATAGCAGTGCCCAGCAACCAGAAAGTGGAGTGAGTGAGCTTAATCATGTGGCAGGGGTCCTATGGGTAGTGCAGGGGAAGGACAGACACAACAGTAGTTTGAGATCATTTTTCCAATGTCATAGCTGCTTAGGCTAAAAAGGATGTGTGTAAAGTAATGTCTAAGGAGAAAAGGGAAGGGTGGAATTGAAGTAACCCTCCTGGCCAGTGCATATGAGAAAGATACACAGGGCCCAGTGAAAGACCTGAGTGGAGGATGGCAAATAAGAGACATGAATAGTGTGTGTGTGTGTGCGTGTGTGTGTGTGTGTGTGTGTGTGTGTGTGTGTGTGTGTGCATGCATGTGCCTTCAATTGGAAAAGATGAAATGTTTGCTATTCAAAATCCACATGAACACACTCATGGCATTCTCTTAGAAGGAAGAAGTCTAGGAATCAGTCTGCCTTAGCTAAGTGTAATGATGGCTGAAAATGCAGAGCAGGAGAGGTGAACTCATAAAGGGATTTTTTTTTAAACTGTAAGTTACATTATCACTTAGGTGATGGGAATAAATCAGAAGGTGATTGCCACTGAAAGTGTGGCTTATTATTTGAAGTTGAGAGGGCACATGACACCATGGCAGTCTACATGGGAAAGAACCGAGTTGGTCAGCAGACAGGGAAAGGCAGAGAAAAGCTTTACTAAGAAGCTCTGTGGCAATTTCTGTGGGAAGGGTCGGATGAAACATGCTAAAAAGGCTTAGGATTGGCTAGTTTCTGTAGTTCCAGTGGGCTCTAGAGCACAAGCCTGACCACACATCCTGCTAACTGGTTCCAGGGTGATTAGGAGACTGTAATAGTGGCGCAGAGTGTTAAGAGCCCAATAAAGGAAGTGGTTTGGTATGGGCTGGCAGGCATACGGAAAATGCACTCTTAGGCAAGTCCTTTACTGTCTCTAGGAATTGACCAACCCTGAGCCTGGTAGCCTTCCTGGACTTAACAAACTCCCAAGATGTCAAAACATCAAAAATCCAAGAAATGAAAGTTTATGAGAATGTCAGACTTCAGGCTTCTAAAGGAGAGAGTCCAGGTGAGATGGCGGGTAGAGAAGAAATAAAGGTGTAGATGTAAGTAAACGGATAAAAGACAGAGTGGAGGGAACAGCTGTGCGTGTGCATGAGTGTGAGTTTCATGTGGGTCACAGAAAGAGAGAAAGAGGGAGATGGAAAGGGGGCAGCTGGAGAACGGAATGAAACCACTGGGGAAAGAGCAAGTACTGTAACTTCTACATGGCAGGCTTGCAAGCCTTCTTTTATTAAGCTGACCTGGTCAACAGCATGCTTGGATTTGCAGAGGGACTGGTGTAACACATGTGGCTGACCTAGGACGCCACTTTTGTGTTTGGTTTTTTTATCTATATTCAAGTCTAGTGAAATTGTTTTTGAACTTTTATGGATCATGGACTCTTTTCTACAATGGAGACATTATGCAGACATCCGGTATGTAAACACAATGCACAAAAATATTCTGGGTACAGATGAAATTTTTCAGGCTCTTCTCAGTTCCTGCAGTAGGCTTTTGCATAGCCTGGGTTCAGCAACTAGCACAAAAATTGAAGCTACATTTCTTCCCTAAGCGTAATTTGGAAACCTTTGCTCTGGGCAGTGATGAACTCACACACTGGAGCCAAACATGTGGGTACTTTTGAGCTACATTTAAAAAGTTCAAGTTAAAATGTGTATCCAAGATGTGGTATCTTGTCGTCACTCTAAAGGGGTCCCATTCTGGAAAGGACTCATGTCTGCATAAATGCAGTATAAGGAAGAGATGAGGAGAATGGCTTTTTAATTACATGAATCTGTGTTTGAAATTTACCACTGATTCTTGGCAAATCTCTGTACTTCCATGTTTACTGCAGCATAATTCACAATAGCCAAGATAGGAACCCATGTAACTATCAGTGGATGAACAAAGAAAATGTGGTTTATATACAATAGAATAATATTTGCCCCACAAAAATAGAGAAATACTCTCATTTGGGACAACATGAATGAACCTAGATGATATGATGCTAAGTGAAATAGGCAAGGCACAGGAAAACAAACACCACAGGTTATGGTTTGGATAAGGGTCCCCAAAGGCCCTGTGTAAAGGATTTGTCCCCATGGGCATTATTGGGAAGTGGAGGAATCTTTGAGAGGTGGGGCTGTGTGGGAGGTCCTTAGATCACTGGGAGGAATTGTGGGATCTCAGCCTGTTCTTTGCCTCTTTCGCTTCCTGGCCATGAGGTGAGTAATTCTCACGACATACTACCCACAATTGCTGTCTTGTAACTCCACCAGAGCCCCAGAATAAGTCTGTCCCATCATGAAGTACAGGCTTCATCCTGTACTGCAAATGTAGAGTATTATGAGCTGGAGCCCTCAACACTGTGAGCTGAAGTAAACCTTTTCTTCTTTAAAGTTAATTTTAAAGATGTTTCCTTACAGTAGCAGAAAGCCAACTACTATGCTACATGATCTCACTCATGTAGAACCAAAAAGATTAGGGCTCTATGGCTCAATAGTAAGATGTGTGTGTAGTATTTGCACAACCTTGGATTCAATCTCCAGTATAAAAATAAAGTAAAGTAAAATATTGATATCATAGATAGAAAATATAATGGTGGTTAATGTAGGCTAGGGAAGTTGGAAGGAGGAAATTGATCAAAAAATGCAAGGCTATACTTAAATAGGAAAATGTTTAGGAGATCTGCTGTAAGCATGGTGATTATAGCTAATTACCATAGAGCATACTGTATCCTCGATAAATGGTGAAAGGAGATATACTGTTCTCATACAAAACACACAATTTTCTCTCACACACACACACACACACAGAGAAAATTATACTTATATGATATAATTGCATATTTAAATAAGTTAGGTTTAAGTATCTCACTATATATATAAACTTCAAAACATCATATTGTATACAATAAATAAAAATTTATCAATTAAAAATAAATGAATAAAGTAGCAAACACATATACACACAATTACTGGAACTTTATGAGCTTCTGTTTCTTAATCCTTAAAATAGGACGGGTATGGAAACTACAGCATGATCATCAGTGTCAAACCATAACCTGCCCTGACTACAAGGCTTCATCTTGTACTGCAAATGTAGAGTATTATGAGCATCCATTTAGTGTTATTCCCAAAAAGAACTAAGGAAATAATAGAAATCTGGTTTCAATAAGACCTTTATAGCTCTCAGAGTTGTACACAAATACAATGGGTTATAAGATGGTTCTGGGTTGCCAAATTTGGGGGATGTTTAAAAAGGAGTTTGAGGCTACTCCATAGAGACACTGCCAAGCACAATAACTGAATAAGTGATGGGTAGAACTACAGAATTCTCCTAGGCGTATTTAAACTTTGAAGATCCAAGTGTGGTGGTGCTGGACAAAAGACCCCACTGGACAAAAGACCTTCTATGGTGAACTTCTGTTTTGATAACCCAGCATTGATGAAAGATCAGACTCATATTTCTTGCAGGCAGGTCAAAGATAGAAAGATGGGGAAAATAGGTTCCACAGGTGTCACTCTGGGGACCTACCAGCTAGTCTTCTGCAAAGCTATCAGCTCTGACATCACTCAGGTAGATGAAACTTCCTGAAATATTAATAGGTCACAGGCAATTGATGCTTCCCAACCCAATTAGAACCTAATTTGGGGAAGTATGCTTTTCTGAAGAGGTTCATTAGGCAAATGCCACCCTCCCCTCCATTTTGCAGGTCAGAAAAGATGGATGGGCCCAATACGTAGGCACTTGATTGATGCCCTGGGGAAAGATGGATGTTTTAAATGAGATGGGAACACAAATCACTTTCATCTTTGAAATAGCATGTCACTGGCAATGAGGCCAGTCTCTGGGTACCCTCACTCACACATGAGTGCTTTCAGGAAGGCATGGGCAATGCTGCTGCCCTCCCATCATAATCCTAAGGCTCAAGAGGACCTTAGAAGTCTTCAGTCCAGGTAACTCTCAGCTTCAGAGTCCCCTATGCAAAATCCTTGACCACGGATTTTGAGCAAAGACAGATGGTTTTTGTCTTGAGCAAAGACAGCTGTTAAGGTTTGTGTCTGCATATCCTCCCAAAGCCTCATGCAGTCATGGGAGAGTGGGGGCTTCTAGAGTTTATTATCCATCCATGGTCTAATGGTGGAATTATGGGTGTGAGTGCTACACCTGCCCTGGGGCAAGTAGTTTGCATACAGTGTAAGGGTGGGAAAGAGGCTGCTGGCCGCCACTCCTCCCTTTTGCTCTTGCTGCTTTTGCTATCTTCCGCCACCATCAACTGTTGCCCTCTGCCATGTGCCACTCTGCCTTGGAGCCAGCAGAGTATGGACTGAAACCTCCACAGACAGTGAGCTAAATAAACCTTTCCTTCCTTGATTCTAGGTGTCAGGTATTTTGTCTCAGCAAGGAGAGAAAAGTAACTAAGACAACAGCATAAAGTCTTTCTCTCCCTCCTTCTCTCTCTCTCTCTCTCTCTCTCTCTCTCTCTGGTGATACTGGGGATTCAACTCAGGACCTTGTGCTTGCCAGGCAGGCATTTATTCCACTGAGCTATCTCCCCAGCCCTATATCTTCTTTGAAGTTGACACATGATGATTACAGACATTTATGGAGTATTGGATGTGACAATTTATTTATTTTTCTTTTCTTATTTTAAAGACAAAAGAATGGAGACATATAAACCAGAATAACACAAAAACAATACAGGAAATACAAAATTATAGACAAGATAGTAGGGAATTAGGACTGGATGCTGTATTACATAATGTTATCTTCACATTTGTTAACACAAAAACAATAAAGGAAATACCAAATTATAGAGAAGATAGCAGGGAATTAATACTGGAAGCTGTATTACATAATGTTATCTTTGCATTTGTTACTCAGTTATACAGATGATGGTTCATTCGATTAATCAATTTTCTCCACCCTCATCTCCATTGTTCTACCACCCAATCAGTCATCTTCCCTCTGATAATAACTGTACTTTTTGGTTTATTTACTCCCTCAAGCTCTCATATTGGGACAAGACATGGCCGCTTCAAATTATGCTGTAACAAACATGGGAGTACACAAATTGCTATGGTAGGAGGTGAAAAAGCACCCATCCTCAAAGACAGTAGATAGGCAGAGAACCAGGTTCGCTATGATCAAGCCCCCACTGACAAGCCCTCAAGGCCATCGGGGATCCTGTTGAGTAGGCGGGGTTACCCAGTGAACCACCAGGCTCCACCTTGATACAGCATTTCCAGAGACCTGGTCGAGTCCTCAAGGTTATCCCCAAGGACCGCCAGGCTCTGCCCCTACGAGCTCCTCGCAGGGGCCCAGTCGAGTCTACAGGGTCGCCCACATGGACTGCCAGGATCCGCCCAAGTAAGGCACTCCCGTGGGCCCGGGCGAGTCCACAGGGTTGCCCACGTGGACCACTGGGCTCTGCCCCAGCAAGGCACTTCCAGGGGCCCGGTCAAGTACACGGGGTCATCCCTGTGGTCTGCCACGCTCTGCCCTGTTGCTGGAGACCTGGTCCAGGTCTTCAAGGTTCTCATGTAGCCTGGAGAGAAACCCCCTCCACCCTCAGACTGCTGAGCTCCCCATCAAGGTCCCCAGGGTCCCCTCATATGCCACTAGTGTCTCCCTACAGGCCACCTATGACTCTTTGGAGGCTATCCTCACTCAGCTAGAGAACCGGGTCTGCACCCTAGTTCCAGGCCTTTGCCTCCTCTCACCTCTCAATCTCAAGTGTTGCCGCTCCTCACCCCTTGCAGTTGGGCATTGGGTGCACTTACAATGCTGGGCACAAGTGGCGTGAGGTCTCCCCCACCCGTGCTCACTGTGGTAGTCCAGGGTGTGTACTAAGTTTAGTTGTTAGTTCTAGGAGAGAACTGGAGGATTTTCTAGGGTCTGCTGTGTAGAGTATGTTGTTGTCTCTTGGACTCCAGGACTGCTGCTTTTTGTGTAATTTGTCACTATGGATTTGTACAAGGTTCAAATATGCAAGCAGTATGAAGTCCCTCTTGGTGCTCATATTAGTAGTTTAGGGTGAGTGCCGAAGCCCGTGGACTCAGCCTGTTGCTGTCGGGAACACATGTTGAGTGCTAGGGTCACCAAGACTCAAGGTCCCCAGAGAGGAAATTCAGGGTGGGAGCTGAAGCCTGGTAACTCAGCTCATGCTTCCTGCTTGGTGTTGGAGTGAGAAGGGTGTGGGGCCATGTGATCCACCTCCATCTGCAGCTCTCTCTTACTGTTGTGCTCCAGGTCCCGTTTGTTCTTTGGCTGGATCCCTGGGAATTGCTGTGGCCCTGGGGTCGCTACTGCTGCTCTCTGTTCCTCTCTGCTCGTAGCTGCTCACACAGTGGAGAGGTAGAACCACAGTCTCGGGGCAAGCATAGAGCTGGGTGTGGTGGGCTGTATATTGGTTGCTTTGACTCCGCCTTGCCTTCAGGCACTGTTTAGAAAGGTTACTGTAGAGTGAGGATTCTGTTTTAGTGGCTGTTGTAACTTCTCATCCTCACATGGGGTTCGACAACAGCTGCCAACTGCCGCTGCCTCTTTTCTGGGCTATGCTTTCTCCTCTCCAGTTTTGGACCAGCTCTCAGAACTCTGCTCTCCCCTGGACAAGTTGGGAGATCCCTGCAAGCAAGGGCCTCTGAAGCTGAAGCTGCGAGTGTAGGAATGAGGGAGCAGGCCAAGGGTGTGTATGGAGTGATTGATTGGGTGGGACAATTTAATACATGTATGAAATATGTTTGGTTGAATCAGGTCGTTAACATTCCCATCTCTTATACATTTATCTTTGGGTGTGGAGCCATTAACCTCCTCTCTGCTAATTCTTTCTCAAATATATCACGGATTGTTGCAAACTATGCTCCTCTGTGTTGCTCTATTGCAAGCTCTACCTTACTCTGCTAAGGAACACCAGAAACTTTCCATCCAATTTAGCTGTGCTTCAGTACCTATTATCATACTAACCAACCCCCCTTTACCTTCCTGCCCACTGGCCCCACTCTTCCTACCCTCTAGTAATCACAATTTTACTCTTCGTTTTTGCAGCACCCACTCTGAACACACACTCTTCTTGGTCTATCAGTCTTCTAAAGTATAGTGTCTCAGAGTAGAGATGATCCTTCAGTATCACTGGGCCATTACAAAGTAGAACCAACCTAGTTCTTCCATTCTGGCCACTACATAACAATACCCAAATGATAGACACCTTTTATGAGGTGTCACTGTATGCTAGACTTATGCTAAATATTTTAATCCTGAATACAATTCTGTGAAGGAGATATTATCTTCAGATTACACATGGTGGAAACCAAGTCTTTGAATAATAATCTAGTCACCTCGGCAAGGGCACAGAACTATAATTAAATTCAGGACTCAAATGTAGAAATCTCAGACTTTTTGTCACTATTCTACTTTGTTTCTGAGATCAGTCACTACATTATTGGCATTCTACAATAAGTTTGTAACATTTTACAGTTTTACAATGAAATGCTATATGACTAGCTAGCTCTGTGAACCTAATGTGTACTGCACCCAATATATTCTCAGGTTAGGTTCACATGACTTGATACTAAGTTTGTAACTTAAAAATCATAAAGTGCAGGAGTTTGTGTATGTCTTTAAATTACATTTGGGTTGTTTCCACTGATTGTTCTGCCCACTGAGATAATTCTAAGTTTTTATTTTGTCACCTGATGTGTTTGTAATATCTATATGAATATTGTGTTGATAAGAATCAGTCAAATACAGAAACCTGTATCTTATTGAAGTAATGGTAGGGCTCATTCACCCCTTAATTGATGTACCTAGGGTGTCTAAACTGGTGGTTTTCAAATCTAGATGATCTTTGGAATGAGCTGGAAATCACTGTGACTTCACCCAGGTCCGGCTCAATTAGACTATCTCAGATAATACCATAGTTAGATAGATGATAGATAGATAGATAGATAGATAGATAGATAGATAGATAGATGATAGGAAATGCTTCACAGGATTCCAGTCATCTTATAAGTTATTTATACTGATTTTATCCATACTGTTCTAACTTGTGTGGAATATCTAAAATGAAACTTGACCAAGTCATTTGATAAAAGCAAAACCTATCATTACCTTGGAGCATCCTTTCTCAGCTACTCAAAAATAGAGAAAATTGGGCTTCTCTAATATATGATTTATGAGTATTTAAATTGGTAAAACTAAGACTTACTTTATAATTCTTGATGAAGTTCAGGATAAATACTTTCATAGCCACCAAAGAGAAATACCTGTTTAACTGCAGTTATTAATTTCTGACTACCTAGTACTACTCATAATTTTACCAAAGAAAACACAGAAATCCGGGAAAACTAAGTGACTTAAACTGAAAATGATGATTTGAGCTCATTGTTCTTTCCTGTACATCATGCTGCACTTTAAATTTGTACTTGGTTTCAGAATTCATTTAGGTTTTGTTTGATTTACTACATATCAGATGGCCTTTCTTGTTCAGTTTTGCTTTTGCTGATGTAGAAATGAATTTGCATTCATGGAACACATGCCACAGAACGGTATGGATGGGGAGGGGAAAAAAGGGAAGGATTTCCACTACATTCTAAACGATGTGATGCCAGCTTCAAATTTACATTATTTTGACAAAAATCAACAGACACAAAGTTAAGTCAAAAATACTGAGAGGACAGTAGAAAGTGATTTTGATTGTAGACTTTTCTTGGTGATCTTGGATAAATTGATAAAGGTTTACAAGAGTCTAGATCATGGTAGTCTTGGGAACTTCATTTTGTTGTGAAAAATACATCTTTTATAAAATAAATGGCAATTTTACTGTTTTAAAGTTTACGTCCAAAGATCAATTTTTTTGTGTGCTTGAAATTGAATCCATGGTGCCACATCTGCTAGGCAAGTACTCTACTCCTGAGCTACACCCTCAGCCCTATTATTTCAAGTGTTTTAGAGAAAAACTAAAAAATAAATAATACTACAAAGCTACACTGTTAAAACTAAGACCTATTTGTATTGTTGAGAGAAACTTTTCCATTCAAGACCAGAAAACATTTGATTAAGAAAATAAGTCTATCCATTACTGTCGTAATGGTGATGACTGTGGTTAATTGGTTGACTGTCAACTTCGGTGGGAACACCCATTTGAGTCAGCATGGTTGTGGTCATGAAAGATCTACTTAAGGAGGCTTGTTGTCTGAACTGCATAGAAGGAGAATGGGACGGATGGATTTCATGCTGATTTCCCTTGGAAGATCTTCACTGCTGCAGATTTTCTTCATAGCTGCTTTTTTTTGGAGAAGCTTCAGCTGCTCTGTTTGGCTGAGCTCTGGTCTTGGGTCTTCACCTTTGCCAAAGATGACTGCTGTTCTCTTGGGAGGATCTCTGGTCTTCACCCCCGCCTTCACCTTGTGGGTCATCTCCTGGTTCTCAGAGCAGATTCCTTGACCTCTTGATATGGACTTGCAATAGGTATTGCCGGGGGCTCTAGGCCTTTGGCTTGATTCTTTGCATCTCTAGCACACAGGTAGACCTCTTATACTCTCCCATCTTTGACTCTGTTGCCAGGTACTGTTCACTAATCTTATACATTTCTGTGCCCAGCATCAATTTGGTTTCTCTTGCAAATACTGGCTACAGCAATGATAGTCACAATAGTCACTGAATTCTTATTGTATCTCAGGTAGTAGCAGAATTCCTCTTTTGTATTCTCTTATTAATCATTACACCACACTGAACAAGCCAAGACAAGGGTTCTGACTTACAGAAGGGACCTCAAATGTTGCAGAACGGTGGGGTGTGAGGCTACACCTATTTTGACCTGAGGCTTGGCTTAAAAACACTGAAAACAGTTAAAATGAATAACTGAGAAATGACAGAGGCTTAGTCCATATGCCTGTTCTTTTTATTTAAATTTAGGACTTTAATATGCAATGCTGTGACAGAGCATACTTGGGGCTCATATTTTCTCATCACTGAAACTATATAAAAAGAGACAATTGATGGAAAATTATTATTTTTTAGAGTACAGTTAACAAATACCACTAAAAGTCACAAAAAAAGTAACATTTTCCTATATGGCACTGCAATTATTTTAATGACTGTATTTCAGGGAAACATGTTCCCACTTCAAATTTTGGCATTCTGTATACCTAATTGTAGACTCTCCAAAATGATTCTTTGCATCAGCATATCTTGGCATCCAATTGCACTTCATTTTAACCAGCTAAAAAATGACACTCCACCCTTTGGGGGCACATTATTTTCTATTATCCAGCTCCATTAACCAGAGAAGGGAGGGTATAGCTGGTATGTGTTAGATGTCTATCAAGTTTTAAGCACTCACCAAACATTAGCACCTTTCATTCTCATTGAAACTCTACAAAGTTCTTTGACAATAAGAGAGAGACAGACAGTTTAGAGAGCCTAAAAAAAATGCCCAAGGTCACCCAGTTGGTAAATAACTATGATTTAAATCTCATAGCATAAACTCATTAATCTACAGCAAACTTCCTCTAAAGTTAAACTCAAAGCACAGAAAACCATGTGGTGTGTTCAAGACCACAGAGCAAGTCCCGGGTGATTTCAGGGTGAAAGCCAAATTTGAGTACTTGTATATTTGGCACTTTCAATGATTACTATTTCCTTTCATGAAAGTCTGTAATGATTGATACACTGTGTCAACTTGAGAAGTTTAGAAGTTTAGAGAAGCTTCTCAAGTTGACACAGTGTATCAATCATTACAGACTTTCATGAAGGAAGTAGTGGGCCAGAGTCCTCACTTTAAAACATCCTAGTCCCGTGTGAGAGAAAGGCAGGGAGATGGTGTGAGTGCTACACCCGCCCTAGAGGATAGTAGCCTGCTTGCAATATAAGGGAGGGAAAGAGGCTTGCTCTCCACCCCTTAATTTTGCTCTTGCTGCTTTTGCTGTCTTCCGTCACCATGAACTGTTGCCCCTGTGCTATGCCACCCTGCCTTAGAGCCAGCAGCTTATGGACTGAAATCTCTGCAAACTGCGAGCTAAATAAACCTTCCCTCCCTTAATTTTCGGTATCAGGGTATTTTGTCTCAGCAGTGTGAAAAAAGTAAACAAGACAAAGTCCTAGATGAAATTTAACTGAAATGATGGTTTCCTATGCAGGTTGCTTTTTAAAATACAAGTACCAAAGGAGAAAATGTCAATACCATGGTCTTTTTCCAGATCATTTCAAAAAGCGGATTTATTGGTCCACCTCTAGGAACATATATGCAGGAAGAAATGAGCATATACTCAATGTATGGATCCCTGGGGAACTCATTTATATAGGGGCTGAGAAAATGCCCAGAAGGCTTGCAAATAAATCAGGGAGCATCCATGTAGCTGGAATCCCAGTTATTGAAGCTAATAAGCCCACCCTCTCTGCTCCCTCCCCTTCTTTGTGCTTTTCCACAAGGTGTGCTAAGCTGGACAGAAAAGAGATGGCAGAGAAGAGCCAAAAAGATAAGACAAAGGAGAAGGTGTACTCCCCAGTTAGCACAGGTTTGCTGTACTAGTTACAGGTTCCTCCCACTCTCACGCCCTCCTCCGTAACCCTTACCTCTCTCATGGCCATTACATGAACTTCCTTCCATGTCTCCTGGAATTAGCCATAATCCTGCCAACCAGTTCTCTACACCAGACAGCAACCAGATAACTCTCTTTAAGCTCAAATTAGAATCTGTGCTTCTCTTGTTGAAAACCTCTCCAGCCTGTTTTGTCTAAAGGATAAACTGAGCTTTCAGCCTGGTACTTGGGACCATGTACATCTGGTTCCTATTTCCCCACTGTATCTTTGTTTCAAAGGTTGGCTGCACTTACCAAGGCTCGGGATAGGGTGGGATGAGTGAGGTACTCACCTTGGGAGTGAAGTGGAAGGGATGCCAAAATACAGAGTAATCAAGATAAGTAACACATGAATTCAATATTTTTTAAAAATTGCAATCAGTGGAAAGAAACCCATAATGAGCAGAATATCAAAAGTTTAAACAAAAATTTCTCTGCCAACACATATTTGAGCCTGAGGCAAAAGAAAAAAAATCAGTAATACTGATTCTGTTTTTATTTAAACTTTTGATATTTTATTCATCATGGATTTTTTGCATTGATTTTGAGTTTTTAACTATAAACATTAAATAACATCACCATTCCTGTGTGTTACATTTAAAATATGATAATATTAGATTACAAAAGACCTAGAAGATATGTAAAAAAAGGGATTTTTAAAATTTGTTTTAGTTGAGAGGCAAAAAAGAGAGAGAAAGAGAGAAAGAAAGTTAGAATGTGGATGACAAGAATAGGGTAATATACCCAGTCAGATAAATCTAGAAGCAAAGCACTGGCCTGGAAAGGAGGCAGACAGATTGTGAGTTAGCTTTTGCCATAATTTCCCATTTTTTCACATTGGTATTATAAGGATCTGAGAATGTCACTGACTTTCATCGCACGGGTGAGGGAAAAATGAAGTGTCTGAGGAGGGTAAAGCAGAAGGCAGTGCTAAGTTAGAACCAGGGTCCTCTGCATGTTCAGCTGATCATTAATTTACTCATGCATTCTGTTACTCATTAAACCATCAAGTACTTTCAGTATAAGTGAATCCTATATATTACATGGGACACATTTACTCTGAAATCTAGTTGCTGTTCTCATTCTTGTTTATCTAAAACTCAAATATAACTGAGTATCTTGTATTTATATTTATTCAGTGTGACAACCCTACTACAAGGCAATTTATATAAGGCTAAGCACCAGGTACTTTACCATAAAATATGTCTTATTGTCGTCATGGAACTTGCAGTGACTGAGGAAAGCACTAACTAAAAGCCCTGCACAGATTTCAAGCAGCATATTGTGATCATTTCTTATGAGAGGTACAAAATATAATGGTACCAGCGAACCCAATCTGGGGCAGTAGCAAAGGCTTACACAGAAGGATCGCTGTGTATGAACTGACCTTGATGTGGGAGGAGTTAAGGGCTGCTAGAGGAGGGGAGAGAAAGCATTGCCCCTGGACTTTAGAAAAAGAGGAAGAGAATGACTAGAGGCTAGTGAGTTGAGCAAGGGAGAGGCCATGGAGAGCCTGGTAGCTCACCCTCAGAAAGTGCTAGGCTTTCCAGGAAAATGGAAAGTCATTGAGGGTTTTTAGCTGGGGTTGGAAATAACTAGTAATGGGTTCTCAAAGATTTCCAGGCTGGCAGCAGAGAACGTAGCATCCAGGAAAGGCCAGAGATCTGTTATCATTTGAATCTTTAAAAATGTCCCCTAAGAGGATCATTGTTGAGACCAGGGCTTCTGGAAGATGATCGGATCATGAGGACATTAACCTAATGGATGGATTAATCCACTCGTGAGTTCATAGACGAACAGGTTTTTAGAACGGGAAACTTAGCAGAAGGCAGTGGGTCATGGTCGTGTGACTGAAAATGGAGCTTGTCCCCAAACCTTTATCTTAGGCTCTCTCTCTCTCCTTCCCTCTCTCTCTCGCTCCCAATTTGCCACAATGTGTGCTCTACCACATGCTCTCTACCATGATATTCTGCCTCGCCACAGGCCCAGAAGCAACAGAACCAAGGCACTACTGACTGAAACCTCTGAAACCGTGGACCAAAATAAATCTTTCCTCCTTGAAAATGTTTGCATGATGTATTTTGTCACAGTAGTGGAAACCTCACTAACACAAAGTATGTTAGGATGAGAATGATCATGGTCTAGAGGTGGGTGCAGGCTGAGGACATTCCACTGCAGTGCTCTCCCCATGACCTTAGACTGTTACCAGGGAGATAACACGGGTGATCATAAAAATGGAAAGCCAAGGACAGATGCAAGAGAGACTCTAAAGCTAAAATTGACAGGACTAGTTCAATAAGTGCCTTGTGATTGATTGAGTAGAAATTAACATCTGATGCCTTCTGTAGAGAGAGAGAAAAAACACGCACATTATGCAACTGTTTAAAAATTGCTCCTTTATGTTCTCTTAGCTCTTTTAATGTCATTAAATGTCACTTCTTCTGATTGTGTGCATGTAACACGACATGTAATTAATCCTGCAGGTAGCAGGATGTGTAATTAAGCATATATGTATGGTGACTTGTAATTAAATATACAGTTATTGTAATGTGTGCATTGGTAGATGCTTCCTGGTATGTGTAATTATGCATGTGTCAGATGATGTGAAATCACAACTCATTCTGTGAACAGAAGAAGGTCTCAACTTCCATCTCGCCCTGTTAATTGGTATTAATCTAACTCTTTGGGAAATGCATCTATGATAATTGAGCCTTCTCTACTCTGATGTATGGGTTTAAGAATCATGCATGAAAACTAAGAAAGGGACTCTATTTTCCTTCAGTATATTTGTAGCTGATATGTATTAATCATCTAAAAATCAAAGAGGATTTTGAGGTAATTTCCAAATAATGCACTATGAATAACACAATGCTCCTATATAGTACACAGGATGACATAGTTTGTATAAGAATCCCTCCTGTCAAAGAAGACAGGCTGGTTTGAATATGAAAGAGAATATTCTGTAGTCTTTGGTGATCTTCACACAGATTTTAAACCAAACTCTGTCAATGGACCGCAACTTCTTACCTACAATTATTTTTTGGACTTTGAATGAATGAGTTCAAAACTCCCACTGTCATTTATTAACTTCAGTGGACAAATTACTTGATCCCTTTAGCCTTTTTTCTCACTTACAAAACAAGAAAAATAATGATGGCATCTTAAAGTTATTATTAGGATGAGATGAGTTTGCATCAAAAGGCTTATTATGAAGTGAGAGCCACTTGTTAGCTGTGTGCACTTTGTACAGCACAGTATCTGATTCAAACCCTACCGTAATTCCACAAGGCAGATATTATCATTCCCTCTTATAGATGAGGATTCTTAGGTCCTTAGTAGGTAAATTGCCACACACCTACTATGAAAGGAAGGAAGAGATCAAATCTACTTTCCTTACTATAAATTCTACGCACACTATCTGGAGTGGTTTTCCTTTTTTTTTTTTTTACAATGACTTTGTTTTATTACAGTATATATAACATTATATCTCAGTGAGCAATATATCTATATCTATCTATCTAGATATATGGAGAGATAAAAATGTGAATGTTTAAATTTTTAAAATTTATTACAATAAAGGACACACTGCCATTCATTCCCTCAGAATACTGAAGCAGTTCTGAAAGTCTTCTTTCGTCCTCTACAAGTTTCAATGAAATGTTGCTGCTGAGGGCCACCCCGCAGAAAGGGAGGCTTGTAAAGTCTGTACAGAATGTCTTCATCCACTTTATTCACTGGATTTGGCACCACGTGACTTCTGAATCTTCCTGAAAGTCAAAATGACCAAGAACGATAAATGTTCTGAATTGATTCACAACATAAAGGCAGCTGTGACAGCAGAACAAAAGACACTCGTGAAAAAGAACTTCCAGAACTGCTTCAGAAAGCAGCAACAGCGACAGGAGAAGTGTGTTCAAAGTGGATGATTGTGCTTTGAAGGGCGCTCATGACAATGTGCCTTTTACTGCAATAATTTTTTTCCTTAAACGTACATCATGTTTTTAATCACACTATACGTAGAGACCTAAATAAGAGTTCTAGATCCACTGCTCATTACTGGTGTGAACTTAGCAAGTTCCTTCCCCTCCCTGAGCTTCATTTTTATCACCACTGATATGGACCTATTAATACTTTCTCATAATATAATTAACACTATTAAACATAAATTTATGTATAATAGTGTGTTGGCCAACTTGATTAGCTTGAGAGACACCTAGGAGATCAGTAATGAACACTTTGGAGTATGTCTGCATAAGTTACGGGGAAGTGACTCTACGGATTCTATCTTGTCCCTGGCTTCTTCCTCCCTGACTCTTTCCCTATTCTCTGCTTCTGTATACAATGAGTTGAGTAGCTCCTCTTCCACATTGCAATCATGCCTTTCTGCTAAGTTTTTCCTGTCTACAAGCTGGGTAACCATGGACTGAAACCATGAGCCAAAATAAATGTCTTCTCCTTTAATCTGAACATCAGGTATCTTGTTTCAGCAATGGGAAAGCCGGGCAACACAAAGAAAAACCACAGAACTCAGCATGTAAATTGTACTCAAAGAGAGATGCTCTTAATAATTCTTCTTCATCTTTGTATTCTCTTATCATCTACCACCTTTGCATGGAACAAAGTAGTCTACTCAGTAAATGTGTGTTGAATTAAGTTAAATGAAATATTTTACTATAAACCTCCGGGTCTAGAAATACATTTTTTTTAGTTCAAGGATTTTTGAACAATAGAATTGGGTTCTCCCAGACCAAGAAGGTTTCTTACTGCTTTTTCAGTCTGTTGGGCAGGAGACAGACAGAAGAAGAAAGATCTCTCCAGGTTCCCAGCTTCCTAGATCTCCCAGTCTTACACTGCTTCCTTCATCCCAGCCCTTTGATTTCACCACAAAGCTGCCAACATCAGACAAACACTGTCTGTCTCACACACTTGGTTATTATGTCAGGAGAGAGACACAGGGCATCAGAGTAACAGGGGGCTGTCATGAGGCTGAAGTGTTTTCTGTCTGAACAGGAGAAAGGTTTTACAGGGAATAGGGAGGGGAGGAACATAAGCGCCTGATGGGTCTTGGCAGCTGACATTACATTTTCTTGTCAAAAATGATCTTCACTTTTATGCCAAAGATGGGAGAGCTTTGGGAACTGGTGCGGGGAATGTAGCTTAAAGATCCCACCCAGATGGCACCACCAGGCCTGCGGAGAGGTGAGAACAGGAGCCAGTGAGAAGCAGATCAGCTCAAACCAAGGTCTCCATTACCCTTTAACTCAGAATAGCATGACTTTCCTGGAATACCTGTAAGCTCCACACTTGTTCAGGACTCTGACCTGATGGCCAGAAAGTTGACAGAGCAAGTCCAGCTTCTGATTTTAAGAAGCAACTAGAACTTCACTCATTTTGTTATTCATTTTTCACCACTTTATTAAATCTTTCACTCTTTCCTTTTGATGTGTTACCCTGATATTCCTACCTATGACACCTGATACTACCTAGCCAAGAACTTCGCTCAGATCTATTGCCCAATATTCTCCACTCTTAGACACTTTCTTAGGTGTAATAAGCATAAAAGTAAACTTTCTGACATGTATTCAATATTTAAGCTTAGATGAGATACCCCCTACACACACACACACACACACACACACATGCACACATACACACACAAATGCACACCCTTCAGAAAATATGTTGCTAGTCTGATGGCAAAGCCAGATATTCACTGGACTTCATTTTATTGGTGAGCAGCTCAATACTTTGAAATATATCTGAACCCATACTCCCTCTCCAACTTGTATTCCCTCTTGAGTTGTTTAGATAAACCAACTCAAAAATTCTTTCTTCATTGTCTACTATTCAGCTTAAGTGGAACAGGGAATACTTAATATAATGATTATGAACCTTGTATATCAGTAATCCTTAGCAATGACATGTGGCATTGGAAAAGAGCCACATAGGCCCAGGTGTTTTAGTAATGAGATCTGAACTTTGTTTCCCAATTTCCCTTTTTTCTTATGGCCTGGTGAGTAGAAGATTCCTCTTCAATGACTTTGAGAAGACACGCGCAGTGAAACACCAAAACCTGATCCCCAAATCCTTTCAGATGCCTTACATGAGTTTGGAAGCCAGAAGTGGGATTCACCCATTTCTGAAGCAATTCAGATGGAAACACGTCTCTAAATCTGGTATGTATTTATTTGAATTGGCATCTTAGTTACTTGTCATGCAGATAACCATATTATCATAGTCAGAAACATACATGTATAATTTATGTGGAAGTCAGGGTCAAAGGAGTAGCAATTTGAGAAAGCTGATTCAGATTTCATGAATTCCAAGTGAATCCACAAATATGTACTAATTTCACACACAGGGCTAGGACCTAAATTGGATAGCAAGAATTCAACATCAATAAGGGACTGCCACTTCACCAAGAACCCTCCATTGTACAGGAAGAAAGGCAAGTAAACAGATCCTGAGACACCATGATAGGCACCAGGTTAGGAAACATAGGCAGGACTTTGTAGAAGGTGTTCTGACTTCAGAAGAACCAGTGGAAACTTAAGTGGTGGAAGCAGATAGATATTCCAGAAAGCTGGGATAAGAGGTAAGTAGTTGAGATAAAACATGGCATGGCTAAGAGGACCTGAAGGAGGCCAGTTTTATGAACACAATGGTCCAGAGCAGAATATAAACGAGACGGAACATAGCAGTGGTGTATTCAAGGTTCCGCATGAGAACATGAGAGGTGAATCTGAGCTCTGATATTTATTAGTTGAGAACTTTGTGTAAGTTTTCTATCTTCTCTGAACCTCAGTTTCCTCATTTATGAGCTGGGGATACTAACAATCCAACACCACCCACCAAGGACCCAGCGATTTATCAGATCACAGGTACAGTAGTTAGGAACCCGTCATAACCAAACTAAGTGCTGAACAAAATGTATAACTCTTTGGACAGAAATGAAGATGTAAATAGAAGCCTTGAGCAATGAGATTGGCAGAACTCAGCTCCTAAAGGCTTTGTTAGCTGTGTGAAGGACTAAGACTACTCTGCTCATCTAGAGCTTATCATCTACTAGAGAAAGATGATTATAAGAATTACACAAATCCTATGATGGGGGTGCGAGTGGGTGGTGATGAGAAAACTCAGAGAATAGCCCTGTAATTCACCCTGGGGACACCAAGGAAGACTGTTCAGAGGAGAGGAGGGTGGGGAGAAGTGTAAAAGGAGTTGACCCCCTGGGGTGTGATCAGGGACTGGAATGGGAGGGAAGTATCACACAAGTGTAGAAACCATCTGTAGCAAGTCAAGGCAGAAAAAGGCGAAGGAGTTGTATGATCTGAAGAGAAACCAGAGTATAGTCAAGGCAGAAAGAGCTTCGTGTTCTAGCACAGAAATTCCCAACCTCCAGAAATTGGGTAGAGAAAAACCTCTGAGTCCTTTACTTTCTAGAATCATGTACATATTTATCATCATTCCTTTGCTGTGCAGGTATTTCAGCAAACACACTTGTGTACTCCTTTAGCATTCTCCAAAGGCATGAAATCCCCCTTTTACACAAGCGGCTTTGGGAGGTCAAGCAGAATAGAACTGTGAGTTCCAAGATCACCTGACTTCAACGCCTGGACACTTAACTATTAATTTCAGATATTCAAACTTTAGGTAAGACGTTTTCCTGAGAAAGTTTTATTTTTAATCAGATGACAGGGGACCAACGATCCAAATGAGAATCCAAGGGCAGTCCATGAAACCAGAATTTTAACTTATGTTCAGTCAAGCAAGGACAAAGATGTAACACTCCTGTTGTGTAGGCATATGAATGTGTGCAAATGTTTGGATACGTGTGCATATGCATTATCAGGACTGTGCTTCTTTTGCTGTTAGTTGACTTTATTTGAGAAATAGGCATAGACTGGAGGCACACTGATAGACAAAGGGACTTACATGTATGCAGACGGACTGATAAAAGAAGAAATAAAGCCATCCCAACTACCCTGGTGGTTGGCCCTAATAAAACAGCTCTGTTGGAATAATGCAGCGCCTGAGAGACGGGGTGTAATATGGTTAAATGCTTTTACAGTTCCCCATTAAAATAAGTGGATGAAAATTCGTAGAATACTGATAGCATTAGAAATGTGTTCATTCACAGCTCTGCCCAGAATACCCAGTGTGGCAGCACAGCTGGCCCAGGCAAAGGCAGCATGTTCAGACACATGCAGTTTGAGCATCTGGGGCCTCAACTGGCCAAGCAAGCCTACAGTGGATGCACTAGAAAAAGAATCCTAGAGTGGTGAGATTGAAGGGAAGACTCCACATTTTCCTATTCCTGTGCCCAGTGAAGATAATTTAAACAAAGGAAATACACGTACCATGGCATGAGAAAAACCCAAAGGTCTCTGACTTGGTGATTTGGAATTGCTTCTTTCTCACTCCAGCCATGGACACTGAGGTCTTCACCCTACTATTCAGTTTCTAGCACAAATTAGCTGTCCCAAGAATGAACCTATGGTCACATGAAGCCAATTAGAATCTTTTTCTGGAAAATCTGAACTGCTGCCATAGGAAACAACCCCTCTCTGTTGATCAATTGGAAATGCTCAGCTATAGACTCTGTGCAGCCTTGCTTCTCATCATAGCCAGAACAAACAAACAAATAAACACTTTTCTGAGAGACTAGAACCGCATGAGAAAAAAGCAGGAGCAGACAGACGTGCAGACCACGTGACATTCCAACTTTTGGTTTTGGTCTGTCATTTTGTAGAAACAAGTGAAATCATATTTTACCTGAAAAAAAAACCCTCTCATTTGTTGCTTAAGCAAAAACATTCAGGAAAATGTTCCCTTCAAATGTATTTTATTTTATATTTTTCCTATATTATCCAATAAATAATGATTAATAAATATATGCAGTGTTCACTGATCATTTCCCATATTACTTTACTATGTTCTTTCATGAACTTTCTTACTCAATCCTCAAAGTAATCCTCTAAAGTTGCTATGTTGTCGTTCTATCTACAGATAAAAAGTCAGCCTCAAGGAGGGCATTACTCACTAATTCCATGTATTTGTTAAATAGAAAGAGGAGGAGTCCTGTGCCAGTTCTGTTGAGCTTTGTGGTTGCTCAGTTTTGATACTGCGTATCCAATCCAGGGCCTTATGCATGTTAGGCAAGTGCTGTACTACTGTGTTACATCCTCACACCTATTTTTAAAATTTTTAATTTGAGACAGGGGTCACTAAGTTGCTCCAGACAACCTCAGGCTTGCAATCTCATTGCCTCAGGCTTCCAAGTGGCCGGGATTACAGGTGTTTGCTACCACGCCCAGCTCCAGCTCTGTATTCCTAACCAGTGTACTGCTCTTCTTCCAGGAAACACTCCTGAAAATATGGACCGGTCACATCAGACTGGTATTTAGTTGTTCCCTGCCTTTAGGCAATCACTCCATATTTTGTATATCTTCGCAATCAGACATCCATGGACACTGCCTCTTACACTGTCCCTGCCCTAAGTCAGGACCACATCCTGACTTCCCTGGGCTGGAGCTCCTTAAATGATCTCTTTGACCTGAGCCTTTGTCACAGGAAATTTTTTCCCTCCATGTTGAAAGTAGTATCTTTTTTCTTTCTTTTCGTCAAATACTATTTTGATCATGCTACTATTTTGCTGGAGAATCTTCAGCAAAAACACATTTTATATCAGATTGAGGTGAGTCCCTTGGAAGACTTTCAGTATTTTTCACAGTCTGGCACCACCTCACTCCATCTCTGAGGACTAATTTTCAGCAGGACCCTAGAACACTCCTTATACTACATCCACACTGGAAAAAATTCTCCTTCCCATCACAATGAATTCTTGACTCTTCTTGTCTTTAACCTGTCCCTGACAAAGCTGATGCTTTCACAAAATCACACATTTTCTTAGAAGATCTAGAGCTGAAACCTAGGTGTTCTGACTCCCAGTCTTTACTTGCTATGATTATTCTTTTTTATATTATGGCCTCATGTTTGATGGGGGCAATGATCTATTCTGTCCCTAAAATTCCGTGTTTCTGTCTTTGGGAATGAAGACATTAAAATTTCCTGTCTTCACCTTACCGCTGGGAGTACAAATACTGCTGATTGTTTGACTTGTGTGACCATACTCTTTCAAATACCACCATCTTCAAAGACTTTGCAATGGTGTGACATGGGACATACACATTTCAAAACAAAGGAGAAAAGCATATAGCCTATGGCAGTTTCTAGAACTACAGGGATTTAAGATATATCCTAGCAAGAGCTGAGGTGATTCCATGTGAAGGTCAGAATGAGCTTATTTGAAAAGACAACAAAACAGAATTACTTTCATTTTTTGCCAGTCACTCCATAGAAAAAGTAACGATAAGGTTAAAAGATTTTTCAAGAAAGGAGTTTTAGCTTTGTTTTCTGTCCAGTATAAAACTTCTCAACATGGCATATGTAACTAAAGACAACTCATTCCCTGCTGCAGGTCCACTGCAACAGAGCTTTCATTATGTCTGCACTCCACACTGTAGCCACAAGGGGCAGCATTGAGCGCTTCCAATGATGCCTGGAAATACTGACCCAAAATCAATTTCCAGCAACTCCGCAAACATGAATGTCATTCCTTTCTGCCTCAGCGATCCTCCGAGGACATACATTCTACTGTAATTTTTAAACACATTTGAACACAGAAGTCACATCGGAACCAACATCTTACACTTTGTTGTGAATTCTGGGGTCGTCAGTTTCTGTTACTCGAGAACTAAACGCATCACTAAAGAGAGATTTCCTGCACGGAGGACTGTTACAGGGACCTAAATTAACTGATATGTAATATCATGGACAGGATATTTTCTTGGTAGCTGTGGCCTCCTGAAAGTCAGTACAGAAATATTTCCATTTCTGAAGATTAAATTGGGTTTTACTAATGGCTTAAGTTTTTGACAGATAAAGATGGCTAAAATGAACACAGGGAAAGGGGATTTCAATAAAAAACTTGATAGATTCACCCACCAGATTTATCCCCTGAAGGTATTTTGTACCCAGATGTCCTGCTCCTGATATCATAATCAACCCCAGCTGAGTCAGCCAGGAGGTATTTTGTTAATTTAATGCAAATACAATTAAATCCTATTTAATCTTGAGAAGAGCTGTTTGCCGGAATGGCTCTCATAAAGCAAAAATTATCTGGCTTTTACCTTAAATTCTGTCACTTCACCAGCGTGATCCCGAATAGCTTCTCTCGGCCTCAGTTTCCTCATTGGTAAAACTGCTGTGGTAACATTTGTCCTGCTGAGCACTTAAAGGCTCATTCCATGGTGTTCTTCTGGCCCTTCCTCACCTGGCCATTTCCTACACTCCCTACACCCTGTAAGACATTATTTTCTCTCTAGGTTTCCTGATGCCCCCAACTTCAATAGCTCTCCACTGAGATACTCCACCCCTTGTCATGTTTACCCTTTCACACTGTTCACAGAACTTGGAGGCTGGCGATTGACTCTAAGCCTCCATCAAGACTGTAAAGTATGAAAAGCATGAAGCTTATTGATTTTGCCTCCTGTCTTGGCCAGCGCCCTTTTCAGTGTCTAGCAGATAGTGAATTATGCATAAATATGTACCAAAAGAGCAAATAAGTTTTAAAATGGATAAGAATGCAAAATAAAAATGTAAGAAAATATAAGGAGTAAAACAAATGCTGTTACTGAAACTTTTACAGTAAGAAAGATTGTCCCTAGTTGTCTTACTTTTCTTTCATTGCTGAGACAAAAATACCTGACCCCCGAAGTTAAAGGGGAGAAAAGTTTATTTAACTCACAGTTTGTAGAAGTTTCAGTCCATAATCAGTTGAGTCCAAGGCTGAGTGACACGTGGCAGAGGGGCAACAGTTCATGGCAGTGGAAGACGGTGAAAGCAGTAAGCAAGAGAAGGAACGAAACCTCTTTCTACCCCTTTTATCTTCTCCAGACTGTTGGGATAAGGGTGGTGCCAACTGAATCAGTGTACTGATCCAGGAATCACCCACTCTTAATCCCATCAACCTTAACACTAGCTTTGGACTATAAATCCATCACAAACTATATTCAGCTGCCTCCAAAAAGCCCACCCACTATGACTGCATGAGGCTTTGGGGGACCATACCGACACAAACCATAACATTCTACCCCTGGTCCCCCAAAGACTCATGTACATTCCTTCGTACAAAAGGCATTTAGCCCATCTCTAAGAGCTGTCAAATTCCTAACAGTTTCAGCACTGCTGAAAAGTCCAAGTCGAAAGTGTCCTCTAAGATTTAAAGTACTCTTAGCTATGAGCCCCTGTACAAATGAACAGAAAGTTAAACACTTCCAACATTCAATGGCACCAGATAGACATTCCCATTCCAAAAGCTACAAAAAGGGATACAAAAGAATGGAACAAAAACAGGTCCAAAATCCAGCAAGGCAAACATTAAGTCCTGTAGTTCCATGTGTAGCATCTGAGGCAGTCTGTGGCAAGATATGAATTCCAAAGTGTTTGGGTAGCCCTGCCCCTAGGGCGCTTCCAGTGGTTGTAACTTCCATAACTGCTGTCTTGGGCCCACTCTTCTCCCACCTTGCAGTTTTCCTCAGGTGATCCATGTTCTTGGATGCTGAAAACTTCTGGGGCCTCTACTATACCTTTGGCTTCACACTCACAGCCTCACACACTGCCCTTTCAGAGGCACAGTGCCTGGCTTCCCAGGCCTTCTTCTGAAATCTTGGTGGAAACCTTCCTGACCTAACAGCTCTTCTATTCTGCAAGTGCCTAAAACCAGTGATGTTGCCAAGGTCTGCTGCCAGCTGCAACTGTACCCAAGTTTATACCACATCTCACATACTCTTAGCTTGAGTCAACAGATATCTAAAAACAGAAGTTCAACCTCTCTCATCCATGGAGTCCTCTTGGACTGTAAAAGCCAGGACAACTTTAAGCAAATGTTTGAGGTTATCAAAATAGAACCAAAATATATAGCAACGATCATGCTGCTAGGCAGATTATAAGAATCTATACTAAATTTGAGGTTTTTTAGCCAGTCTGAACATTCCAGGCATTGATTGCTGCATGATTAACTGCCATGAGTGAGCAATTCTCTGAGCCAAGGAACATGAAGCTAGTTTTTCAGGTGGGGCATTTGTGATGTGAGGTGACCCTTCTTAGAGGACTCACAGCCTGGTAGTGAAACAAAGGCTCAAACAAAAATAGTTACAACACAGTGTCAAATTCTCTAAGGCTCCTGAGATAGAATGAGTGAAATTTTGGCTGTGGGTCGCTTGAAGAGTACATATAAATTGCTGAGAATTCTGGAGAGAAAGACAGAGAAGGGGGAGAGGGAGGGAGAGGGTGAAATGAGATGTAAGAAAAAGCAAGAAAGACAAAGGGAGAGAGGGAGGAGGAAAAGAAGCAAAACCTGAGGTATGTGGTGATCAGAGAAAATTTGGGAATGCAGAGGACATTGTAAACAGATGTGAACTAGAACTAGATTTAGAACGAGGCACTCTTAAATTCAAGTGCAAGCTTATCCACACACTGGTCGTATGTTCTCTTGGATAATTTAATTCCTCAGTTCTCAGACTTCTTAGAAGTAAAATGGGAATAACACCTACCTTGTATTATCGTTACTAGAATTATTATGACTAATAAATACAAATATCGGCACAGACCTTAAGGCAGTTCCCTGCGGCACCTATTTAAATTGTGTGTATTCAATACGAATAGGTACTAGATTTTGTGAAATGACTCAAGGTATCTAGAAACGTACCGTGGGTTTCCTTTTTCTCCCTAGTTCTATTTATGTGATGAGCTACATTAATAGATTTCATTTTTTAGTTTCTTGTTATTAGCATATGTTTGCAATTCATACTAATTACATTCATCTTAGGGAATGGATGCATCTGCATACAGCTTCTTAATCACTTTTACTTTCCCTCCCCCTCCTGTTTTCCTCTACACCCCCCTCCCATTTCCATAGTCAACCACCCTATTTCTTATCATTCCTCTTTTATTTTGCTTCTTAATTATTTATGCTTTGTGTTTTTCATCTAAGAGAAGCCATGCAATATTTAACCTTCTGTATCTGATTTATTCCATTTATTATGGTTTCAAGGTGCATCTGTTTTCCTATAAGTGACTCAAATTTACCCCCCTTTTTAAGGGTGGGTTGTACTCTGTTGTGTATATATACCACATTTCCTTTATCTGTTCATCTGTGGATGAGCTTACAGGATGCCTCAAAGATTTAGTTATTATACATTGCAAAGATTTAGCTACTGTGCTGCTGCAAAACCTGTATATATTAATAGATTTCTTAATATTGAGCCATTTTTGTACCGCTGAGCAAACTTTCCTTGGTTGTTGTTACTGTTTAGATCCAGAAACTCCCACAAAGCTCTCATGTTCTCACAGGTGAGGGTTTGTAGAGTGGTTCTGTCAATCATGGAGGTGCTGCAGTCGACTTGATGTTGGGATGTGGAGTCTGGCTTGGGGGAAGGTCACAGGCAACTGACCTGGAAATGTTTGTGTCACTTAGGAATTTCCCCTTTTCTCTCTGCTTCCTGATCACTCTACCATGAGCAGCTTTCACAGCTTTCCTCCACCCAAGCCTTTCCACCATGCTATTTCTGTGTCTCAGCCTGCTGAGCATGGACTGGATCTTTTGAAATGTGAGTCAAAATAAATCTCTCCTCCTTTGAGTGTAGATGTTGGGTATTTGTTCCATCAACAAAGAAAGTAACTAACAGAGTGGTGTTATATCCTTTAAAATGCGTGACTATTTATATTTTGCACAAATATTCATAAGTAAGATTGATCTGTACTTTTAGGTTTTGATATGATCTGTGGCAGCTGTGGGAACATTAGTACAGTCACCTTATAAAATGAATTTGAGTGTTTTTAGAGGCTGGACTTACTTAAGTAGCATTGAAATGGTCTGATTGTTAAATATCTGATATTTAACATTCTGATTTTCTATAAGGAATCCTACCTCTACCACTTTTATTACTATAATTAAAATTTGGACTTTTTTACATCTATAAAGGTCAATTTTGGTAAGTTGTAGTCTTATTTACAAAGTTTCAATTTTGTACAATTTGAAAAATTATTCCATAGAATTATTCAAAGTCATCCCTTGATATTTTTCTTTTTAATCATTATTTCTCTTTTCTAATGCTTTACAGAAAGTATATCAGTTTTATAACATTGATTTCTTACTTTTTAAAGTGTCTTTTTACTGATTTTTATTATTTATTATTATTATTATTCCTATTTCTGTATTCTATTTTGTGATTCTTTTTCTACCTTTACCCTCTTCTTGTGCTTTCTTTTCTAATTTGCTGTAGGTTTTAAAGATGTTTTTAAGATATGATTTATACATTCACCTTCATTTCTTAAATTTTATCAATCTAAGTATTTCTTGATATGATTTCTCTCTGCCAGATGCTTTTACTTTACTGTATGTATTCCATCTCATATTTTTATGATTACTTCTCAAATAATTTCACAATTATTGTCACTATTTGTCCAGCAACCATTTAAAATTTTTGATGTAGAAAACATTTAAGCTTCTTATATATGTCTTATTTTCTTGAATATTATCACAAATTCTAATATGTGTAATGTACAGAATTTATTGAGGGGTGTGTGTATACAAGGAATCCAAACATTGGAAAATATGTAAGTATTCTACGCACAACAGGAAATAATTTCTATACTGCATTATTAAGATTCAGATATTTATTTTCTCAATTATGCAATTTAAGACGAAGTGTTATGGAATATTTTACATTTTATATGCCCTGGGTTGAATTTTGGCAAATACTTCTATAAGTTCCTGTTATTTGCTATTGTGTGAATTTCAATACTAAAACCAGGAACATCTCAGGTAAATTGGACAAGTTAACCATTCTGTCCAAACTCTACCTTTTCTGAGTTAAATTATGATCACTGATTTATTTCATTTTTGATAATAGTTTTGCACAGGTATAATTTATACAGCAAACAATTCACCTGCTTAAATTGTGGAATTCAATTGTTTTATTGTATTCCTAGTATTTTGTAGTCATCGATGCAATAAATTATCCACAAAATGGACGAGCAGTTGCCAGTGAAGGGGACTGGAGTGCTGACATATCCCATACGATGGGTCTCTTCTAAACTTTATGCTAAATGAAAGAAGGACGTCACAAAAGAGAACGTATTATACGATTCCATCACATGAAATATACAGAATACAAGAAGTGAATCTATAGAGACAAATAACAGATCAGTGGCTGCCAAGGACTAGGGCAACACAGATTGGGTGCAAAGGGAGATGAGTTTCTTTTTAGACTGGTGAAAATGTACTGATTTATTTTTACTCAAATGGTACATATTATTTTATTTTTTTATCTCATTCTTAACTTGTATATAGCTCAGAGTTTAATTTTACTTTTGGCCCACTTATATGTCTTGGAAGGCAGAATATAGTATGTTCAGAAAAGATCTTTTAAACAGATCAATTAATCTAATGACATTTATTTGCATGGCTGTTATATTTAGTCTTGTTATTTTATAATTACACTACCTTTTATACAAATGATCTTGCACAATGTGGTCTATTTTATTTACTTATTTCATAGTTTTTTTGTGGGAATGGAGGAAATTAGGACATCTGATGCTTTTGTTCTAATTGCCTCGTTCACATCAGCATCTTCACATAAGAATTCTTGTCTCTTCCTTTGTCAAATCACTACTGGTTTGCTACTGTGAATAACACCAAAGTTCATAGCAACCTCTGTTTCGTCAACCTACATCTCAGTAATTGACCTTAAGCATCCCTTGTCCCAGTTAAAAAAATATATCAGGCAATCATAAACTTGACCTACATTTTATACACCCTGCCCATTCGCTCCCCACCTTTAAAAACAGTAATGTGCCTGTGATTTCAGAGCACTTGGCCTTTAGAGCCTACACTTTCCCCTCTAGCCATCATTTCCACTCAGTTCCACAGGCAGATATATATTTAATGCTTACCACCAGGCTCTCTGTCAGTGTCTCTCCAGTCATTTTCATTCTCTTGAAGTGTGCTCAGCAAAGGCTCCTAGGAGCAATATTTCCTGAGTTCTTGCTTGTTGATAGCAGTTTGTCTGCAGTCTTTATACTTGAAAGTAAGTTTGGCTGGGTTTATAACATATGGTTCATACTTTCTTTCCTTGAGTATCTTAAATATGGCACTCCATTGTCTCCTGACATAAAGTGTTGCTGTCAAAAAGTCTGAAGACAATCCAATTTCCTACTTTAAGCGACTTAGGCCTTTTGCCTCAGAGGCAAAGAATATTTTTTAGAATGTTACAGTATAGATCATCCTTGGTTATTTTTCTCAAGTATGTGGTGTTCCTTTTGCAGTCAGTATGTGGTTCTGAATTTTGTGTTTGCTTCTAATATTAGGAAAGTTGATTTAAACTGTTGTTTGTATGAATTCTGTACTATTGCTTTAGATTTCTTGGTGAAAATGATAGATGATATGGTGATATGATATGACAGTTGGTCTTTACCTCTCTTCAATTTTTGCCACTTTCTCTTGAATCTTCTTTTATCTTTTTTCTCATTTATTTTGATGTTTAGAATTTTATTCCTTTTTACCCGTATCTCGTAAGTCATTACATCCTGTCTTCATGTATTCTTGTGATCTTTTCAGCTTAGTCTTTGTTTCTGAAATGACTTTTCTATTTCTAATTTACCTTCAGTGCTATAATTTTATTATTATCTTTCTTTTATGCTTTATGATATGATTTTCTTTCACCTTCCTATCATTGTATTAATCATAGTTCATTTTGAAATTTTAGTTTATAGTTACAGTCTCTTCTATGAGTACACTTTTATGATTTGCTTTCATTATCCTATAGTAGCTTGCCAATAAATAGTTCATTCTTTATAGTCTCACTTCTCTTCATTATTCAATTATTATGGGACTTAATTCTTTTCTGTTGCTCATTCTTATGTGCAGTTAGTTTTCTTGAGCTCCTGGAAAAACAGATTTTCTTGTTTCGGGACATTAAAGTGATCTCTTCTGTTGTGTTTTTCGTAGGACACTTTTACTTTCTGGGATATCCTTGTTTCTCTCTCATTTTTATCTTCTATGTATTTTGCCCCATTGTTTCTCCTCTGCTTAATTTGGATTGTTTCCTGCAGATTCTCATGTATATGGAGGTTTGTCCTAGAATGAAGTTTAGGTAGATTGTTGTGAGAATTCACTGTGATCAGACTATTCCCCCCCCCCCCGCCCCGTAGACACTTCTGGGGACTGCTGAACTGCATGGCTTGAGGCAGTGTACAAAAAAACCTTCATTTGGTAACCTTCCTTCCCTCCAAAAAAAGGTGAAGGACATTCAATACTCAAGTCCTTCTTCCTACCTCCCACTGAGAACCTAGCTCTTCTACTTTTAGGGACATCAGAAAAATGACTGTATTCCTCTGTCTACTCATTTGAGAAAAGTCTGGTACCATGAGATCTCAAAGTAATGGTGCATTGCTCTTGCTTGCTCATAATTTAAGATTTGGAAAATATTATGATAAGTAAGGTTTTAGTTTTGCTTCCTTGTTTGTTTTTAGATAGATGTTCTTAGTGAGATTCAGTTTTAAGGCTCTGTTTCTTTGTTGTTAATGGGGAACTTAACAATATGCAAAAACCATCTCATCAGTGGCATCTGCTCAGAATTTGCTATGTTGCCTTCTGAAATGATCTTTAAAAGACTCATTTACAGTGACAGCCAGCATATGCAATTGCCACGTCTCTGTGAATTATCCCTGAATGCGTGTTAAAGGTCTCTGCCTCATTTGTTACAGACTCTGTCACATGACCTCTATAAAAGTCTATAAACATGCACAAATAATGTTTCTTGAGGTTATTTTAGACAAATATGTCTTACTCAAACCCTATTTTATTGTTGAAGATAAGCTATTCAGAGGGTATGTGTAATGATGATATTATAAATAGACTTCCTCCTTTGGAGGTGTATCATTCAGAGCAAAATAGAATCATCCATATGCAGTGTACTCACTGAAAGGAAACGGAAGTCAAGACATCAAGAGGCACAAAATACTATCAGCTTACATAAGACTTAAACTTAAGTGGATTCCACTAATAATAGTTTCTCAGGGAGAGAGAGAGAGGGAGAGATGATGTCAGAGGGTTAATGTTGAATAGGGGACCTCTTAAAGCACAAGTCTCCTATCTCATCTCCTGCACTATTAATAAAGGAAGAGTCCTTTCTTCCAAGTTTCAGAATCAAAAGTAACATTTTGAACCTTTTTCTCTTTACACCAACACTGGATATATTACCTTCAACAAAATACTATAATATAGCAAAGATACAGCTTTGAATGAGCTATTGGCTCTGTTCCACCAAGTGAGTATTGCTCCTAACTCCTTTCTCTGACATTGCTGACTGAGCCTTCACTCCTCCCGAGTTCCTTCAGGTAAGGTGCAAAGACTAGTCTAGTCATGCATACCTATTATCACTCAACTATACCTTGACCTTCTCAGGTCCAGTGTGCAGTCTTCATATCAAGGCTCACATAAAGAAAACAAAAGGTACAGGCTAGAAATAAGAAAGTGTTTTGATAAAATATTGCAGTGATCTATACATATTGTGATATCTTGAGTATATTCAGTGGCAAAATAAATTGAGGTATCAATACATACACACACGCACACACATCTGACTTCCAAAAGACTGACAAGAGATAAGGAGTTTTTTGAATATGGACAGAATGAAAATATTACTGCACCACATACTGCACAGCAAAACTTCCTGAACCAACACTCAGGTATCTCTCTTTCCCCAGTTCTCACATCAGCCCCCATCACTATCAACGCCACTGTCTTTGATTCTGATTTCTCTCCCATACCCTTTCTGGCTGCCTTTAATCCTCATCAGGTGTGTATTCTCTGCTTTGCCATCCCTTCCTTATAAGAATGTATGTAGCTGTCTCTCAGCCTGGCTCCTCTATTTTGCGTCACTATCTGTAGTGATTAATTTTATGTGTCAACTTGATTTGGCCAAAAGATGTTCAGATAGCAAATGACACATTACTTCTGGGTGTGTCTGTAAGATTGTTTCCAGAAACTATTAACATTTCAATGGGTGGACTGCTGTTGAGCAGATGGAGTAGTAGGCATCCCACTGGCAGTAGGCATTCTCCACTCCAAAGAAGGCCCGCCTGACCAGCTGAGATGAAATGTGCATTTCATCCTGCCTTTTTGCTCCTGATCTCAGGCTTTCCAATCCAAACTGGAACCTATGGGGTCAGCTTGGCAGCTCTCAGGCCTTCAAATTACATCAGAGCTTTCCTAGGTATCTTGTGGTAGATGACAGATAGTGGGACTTCTTAGCTTCCATAATTGTGTGAGTTAACACCTTATAATAAATCTTCTTATAGAGATACAGATACATTCTATTTTTTTCTATTTCTCTAGAGAACTCTGAGTAATATACTGTTCACATCACTAATCAGCCAATTAAATATTCTTGCCCAGAATCTGTTCCCTTATAAAAGAAAAGAAGAAGAGAAGATTATAAGTAGCACAGAGAGCTGTTCTCAACTCAGAGTCCACAAGATTTTCATTTTTGTGGGGCAGATTTTGTATAAATAAGAGTTTGCTTCATGATACTTCCTGATCCTTCCTCATTAGTCAGTCAGGACAAGTGTTGAAGGATATTCTCTGATGGCTATCAATGTAGTTGGACTTTAGCTGAACTGAAGGCAGTGGATAAAACATACTGTTAATTGCTGTCATTGCAATGTTTGTATTGTAACCAGATGGGCATGAAAACAAGGGGTGCCAGAAAACACAAACAATCAGAAATCACAGTACCCTGATTTGGAACTATAATCCTGAGGTTCAGATCCACTTCATTGGTATAGAGATCAAAAGCAAACATGCCAAACTTAATAATCAGAAAAAATAATGTGTGTGAGGGTGTGTGTGTGTGTGTGTGTGTGTGTGTGTGTGTGTGTGTAGCATACATGCATGTGTATTCAAAGAAAAAGAGGCAGAGATACAACAGGAACACACGCCTGCTGATGGGAGTGTGACAGTGAACAGTTGATAATTTTATGCAGGCATTTTTGACCACTATAACAAAGCATTATGTAGCGAAGGGATGGAAGTCAAAACTTCAGGAGAAAGAATGGCCTGATCCTGGAAGGAAATGAACATTTATAAAGACACATTCAACTATTTTGTAATTAATTCCTCCCCACAATTCACTATGATCCCCTTTGTGCAGATGAGTAAAATGAGGTTCAGAGAAATGACATGATCAGTCCAAGGTTATGCAACTAATAATACCTCCTGGACTCAATCTCACAGTCTATCCATGTCCCAGAAGGGTTCCCAGAGTCCTCCTTATCCATCAACAGCTCTGAGTTTCAATACAGGCAGGCTAGGGGCGCAAAGGGGGCCAACGCTGATGCCAGCTTCCCCTGCACATCTCTCCCTCACCAGCAAGTGGCCTAGTATACTGCTCTTCTTGGAGTTCACACGTCCAAGGCTAACCACACTGGCTCAGCTCAAACATTTGGAAGAAGCAAGCCAGAGGCCCGTGTGCACTTTCTCCCTAGCCAGCCTAATCTGTTCTGTCCTTCTAATGCTGGGATCGAGCCCCTCCTTTCTCCCCCTCCCCAACTCGCCAGCCTTGCCACTGAGGATAGCAGCACAGCTGGAAAAATAGATAGGTCTTTCTAACCCTCTCATGCGTGTGCCGTGGGGCTAGGTAGCTCTATAAATATGGTAATGGCTTCTCAAGCATGCCCGGACTGGAAATGAAATGGAGAGGCTGGAGAGAGGCTGTTCCCACCGATAACCACTGTGGCAGCCTTGCCAGAGGAGAGAGTGACTCTGAGTTTCAGGTCAAATTAACTCTCCCCCATCCTTGAGTAGATTCCCTCTCCTCCGCCTCCCTCCTACCCTATTAATCGCCCGCGCCCACCTGTTCCCTGATTACATTGATGACATCCACGAAGGAAAGGTGGCAAGCAGCAGCTCGTGTTTAGTCTGTTACCAAGAGGCCCAGACTTGTGATAAAAAAAAAAAAATACACCAGCAACAACACAGCTACATTGATGTGTACAATAGGGAACCAGCTTGACACTTCACTGCCGCAGTCCTACTGAGAAAACGACAGCCACAATAAAAAGCTGTGCGCCTGCTTGGCCTAAACAACCACTTGCTCCAGGATTCCGTATCTGCAACCAGCATTTCTCCAGCGTTCCCCTTATCTAAGAGTTTGGCAGCTCCCACCACCCCAAACACCCTGCAAATACAGTCTGTGGGAAAAGGGGACCAGGATTCCAGAGTGACAACAGACAAAGTCTTAACACTGTCTAAGCCCTCAGTTAATTCTTTTTTCTATCAGATGAAATGGCAACACCTTGCTTTAAGGAGTTACATAATCATCTTCAAGTTTCAGTTGATACCTCGCCTCCCTCAAACCCGTGCTTCTGCTTCTTGTTAGCCAGACCATTTTCTCTCTCAGGTTACGGCTCATCAGAAAAATGCATTGTGTTGGTTTGGTAGTTTTTGGTACTGGCATTTCACACCGCGGTACACACCCAGCTCCTTTTATCCTTTATTTTGAGACAGAGTGTCTCTGAGTAGCTCAGTATGCCAGGCTGGGCTCAAATTTGTGGTCCTCCTGCCTGTAACTCCCAGAGTACTGAGATTACAGGTGTATGCCACCCTGCCTGGCTCATAACCATATTTTTATATACCTAAACTACATCACAAACTAAGTTGTAATGGGTAAAATCGTAGCTCTTATATGAATAAAATAGTGTGCTAATCAACTATGCCATTTCACTCATTAATAAGTGATGAAACAGGTAAGGTGTTATGCACCAGGTCCCGGGGAAATGTGAGGAGTAGAAGCATGTGTAGGTGCTCAGCAATGCTGAAATGAATATATTAACAAATACAAGCCTTGCTTATAAGTGGGAGGTTAGGAAGTGAGGGAACGGAGGAAATCAAGCAGACTTCAAGTGGATGAATTTCAACTCTACGCCCTGAGATTGTCTGCTTTGCTCTGTATTCCTCCATACTCAGAGCTGTTTAATAGCTTGAAAGTATTGAAGAGTGATGATCACTATAGAATCGCACAGCAAGAGGCTGTACTAGTGGTTCTCTGGAATTCCTTAGAAATTTAGTTTTCCTTTTTTTTTTTAGCCATTTCAAAGTTTTGTGTTTTTCTTACAATTTTTCCTGATAAAACTTATAGATAAAAACACAAAACATTATAAACCTATGGGCTTACACTCATTGAAACAGCTTAACATTTTGTAATATAGGACTCTCCTCTGTTATTAACACATTAATTAATATGATATTGCAATGGTAGCTGTTTTGAAGGAATGATATCAAACAAAAATATTTCAGAATGTTTGCAGTGACTGTAACGTGCTCTGAAAATACCTGTCATCTCTGTGGCAATTCACAGTTATTGCTCAAACCAGTATAATTTGTTACTTACATTTATCATAGAAAGAAGTACATTTCAAATAGAAGCAGATAAAAACAAAGGAGCACTTTTTACC
This sequence comes from Dinomys branickii, assembly GCA_004027595.1. NCBI lineage: Eukaryota > Metazoa > Chordata > Mammalia > Rodentia > Dinomyidae > Dinomys > Dinomys branickii. Next base: position 109,890 of record PVLD010002109.1, read on the forward strand.
CCCTTTAAAGTTCTAGCTTTGCAGTCTAAAGGAATTCCTATTATGAACCTCAGACCTGCAGAAATAATTCCTGCTAACTTCTAATGCTGAGATTAAGGAAACATTAAAACCAATGACTTGAACTAAAGAAGGAAGAAAGAGAAGTGACACAGATTGAGCAAGTTAGATGTTACTGAGGAAGGGGTCCCTGGCTCTATCATGCACAACAGGAACTAAGGAATTAAGAAATTAGAAAGACCCAGCGTAGGCTTAAGGATCTGAAAACAGATGTCAAGAATGCCTTTATTTCGTGTGTATAAAGGCAGAAGTTTATGAGATCCCAAAGTCTGGGGCAGATAACTAAGTCCATGTCAAGCTACCAAGAAAGCAAAACTGCACGTTTGTTTGACGACACTAAGGTGGTGTGCAGAAATGGTCAAGTCAGAGACATCTGTGGTTAAAAGAAATGGAGATTCCACAGTGATCTGGTACGTCCACACTATATACTAGACTGCTGGCTTACAAGAGAAATTGCATCAAATTATGCGAAGGAAAAAGTTTTACATCTTGCACATGCAGGTCTGTGGAATAAATACTGCCTCTTGCTTTTCTCACCTAAGATATACTCAAATCTAAATCTTTCCCCTCACTCCCCATTCACTTCATTAATCAAAAGTCCTTAACTCTGAAACTCAGTGTTCTTCACATTCTGGCTCTGCATGGTCTCCTAGTCTCTCCACTCACCCCTTTTTCTTACACACCCATCATGCCCACTGTGTCAGAAGCCACTGTGCTCTCTGACACCTTCAAAGTTTGAAATGCACCGTCCTCTCAGCCTCCAATGACACCCCGACTAGTTACCAGCACTTACAACTTTCCTCTGAAGATTTCATTTTCATTGAGAAATACTATTTTCTCTGACTCAGAATGTTATTTCCACCCTCTCCTCCAGTCTACTGAATCCCTGTGTATCCTCCACGACCACACTCCTCCAGCCTAACTAACATAGGTTTATGGACCTGAAAACTGACAGAAAGCCTGCTACTATGGCATGGATAGAAAGGCAGAAAGCCTCTTTCATGAAGCTTTCCAGTGCCTCTCCCCTTAAGATATCTTTCTCATCACTGGACCCTAAAACAAACACAACTCTCCAAACCTGTAGCTTCCACGGATGTGGATTCAAACAACATGGATCAAAAACACTTGAAAAAAATGATAGCTATTCCAAATATATACAGATTTTTCTTATCATTCCCCCAAACAATATACTATAACAACTATTTACATTCCTCATATTAGCTATTATAAATAATCTACAGATGATTTAAATTATAGAGGAGGATTGCATAGGTTATATATACATACTATACCATTTGATGTGATAGACTTGAGTGTTCAGGAATTTTGGTTTCCTGAAGGGTCATTTACAGTGAATGAGGGTCAAGGATGGAGCTAAAAAGAGGGAAAAGACACAGAAGGGAAGAGAAATAATAATTTATTTCCTACTTACCTTGCACCAGGCATTGTATCAAGTTATCAAGTTCCAATATGATTAGGGCTCAGAACTACTAATCAACAGAGCTGGGATCCAGCTTGGGCTGTGATGCTAAGGCGCCATACCCTTCATGATGACCTGATAGTATTCCTTCCTTACAGTACTTTTCCACTATATCCATCCATGTGTCTATTACCCCAATATCTTAGTCACTTTATTACTGAGACACAATACTATACACCCACAAGAAAGAAGTTTATGTTGTCTTACTTTTCAGCCTATAGTTGGCTGGTTCCAAAACAGGACAGCATGGCAGAGGAGAGCTTTTCATGGCATGGCACTGGGAAAGCAGAGAGAGTGAAAGGGTCAGAGAGGAAGGAGATAAATCTTTCCAGGCCACAGCCCGAATGGCCAGTCTCTTCTGCGCAGGCTCTACCTACTAACATCACATTAGCTATTAACTCATCAGTGGACAAATCTATGGATGACTGTCATGCTCCAATCACCTCCCCAAAGACTCATCTGCAATTGCATGAAGCTTTGAGGGATGTCTACTTACAAACCATACCACCCTCTGAGCACTGAGAGCAGCAAGTATCTAATAGCATACTTAATCACTCAGAGAGCTTTTCAACAAAAGCCTCCCTCAAGTACTTACAAACACCTACTGGGGAGCCAAGTCTTGGCTTAGTAGTTATAGGGTCTCAAACACAGTCCCTGCCCTCCTGTAATATATAACATAGTGATGATACAGACAATAAACAAAAACTACAACAAAAAACCTTAAAAATACAAATTGTGACATTTTAATAGGAGAACATGATGCTTTAAAAAAATGGAGAATGACCCAATTTAGCAAGCCAAAGAGTCTAGGGCTAACCTCTTTGAGGAAGTTGCACTTCAATCAAGACCTGAGTGATAAGCAAAAATTGCTGAGCAAAAAGAGAGTGCAGAAATAGCATTACAAGCTGAAGGGGCAGACTGTGCAAAGGCTCTGAACTAACAAGGTATTTGGCAGATGAGGGGACAGGAAAGGCAGGTACAGCTCAAGGTGCATTAGAAAGTAAGGAGGATAAAGGAGTAGACAACATCCAGATAATGCAGGCTCTGCGTTCATTCATTCCAGAAATGTTTATTAGATGGTTACCAAGCACCCCATCCCCAGTACTTGAGTTATAATGGGCTATTCAAACAGACATAGCTCCTGCTTCATGAGTTTACAGTCTAGGGGACAGACAATGCACTAATAATCCCACAGAGCAATACATGAGCACAAGTGTAATGGATGATACACTGTGTCAACTTGAGAAATTTAGAAGTTTAAGTAACTCTGAGAAGGTCCAGGGTCCTCACTTTGTAAACATCCTGAAGCTGTGCAAAAGGAGGGCAGGGAGATGGTGTGGGTATAAAGGACCCACCCTAGGGTGGAGAACATGCATACAATATATGAGAGGAAAAGAGGCTTGTTCCCCATGCCCTTTGGCTTTTACTACCTTTCGCTGTCTTCCACCACCTTAAACTTTTGCCCCTCTGCCACACCATCCTGAATTGTGACCAGCCGATATGGACTGAAACCTCTGCTAACTGTGAACTACATAAAACTTTCCTTCCTTAATTTTGGGTGTCAGGTATTTTGTCTCAGCAATGAGACAGAAAAGTAACTAAGGCAACAAGTATATGTGAGCCAGCCTGGAGACAGAAAGGGACAGTAAGAAAAATGTTACAAGTAAAATGGTGAGACCCTAAAAGTTATGTTGAAGTCCTAAATACCAGTTCTTATAAATGTGACTGAACTCAGAAATAAGGTTTCTGTAGATATTATAAAAGGAAGAATAAGGACAGTTAGGTGAACCCTATCGGGTACACATCTTTCCAAAAGTAGAAAAGACGCTAGACACGGACACAAGAGGGAAACAGCATGTACCATGGAAACAGATTGAAGCACTGCATCTGTAAGTCAGAGAATGTCAAAGAGCACCAGAAAACCACCAAAATCTAGGAAGAAGTGAGGAACAATTTGTCCCTACCTTGATTCTGGATTTCCAAAACTGCAAGAAATAACTTCTGTTATTTTAAGCCACTCAGTTTGCAGCATTTTTTGATGCACCCTTAGCAAGCATGTATAAAAGTTTGCCTCAAAAAAATGACATCTGAATAAATTCTCTATTTCCAAAGAAACAGCAGGGACTTATTTGGTCAACAGATATTGAGTTGTCTTGACCAGAGTACCTTTAAAATTTCTCTGTCTTTTTCCAGTTTTTTTAAAGTCCGGAGATTTCACAAAGACATCCGAAAGTCCAGCTGCTCTCAAAAGATGAAATGAGCCGCACGCAACCACCAGCCAAAGGTAAGCGGCAGCTGCCTCCTCCAAAAGCGCATGTGTCCTCAGGTTGTTCTCCTTCCCAGCACTCTTACCCCTGGCCCTCTACATTCCTCACATTTGCTGCCTAACATCTGTGGCATAATAAATGCACGAACAGGGTCTAAGATTTTTAGGAAGAAAAAAATTGAACAGGAAATCTCTGCAAATTTCCCCTGGAGCTTCAGTAAATGACATTGGTTGTCACTCACCCTCCAGAGCCCTGGCCACTTGCCTGTGTCAGTAGCAGAGGAGGGCATGAAGTCTCTCCCACTATCTTTAATTAAATCACCATTCTTCAGACATACCCTTGGTCTGCAACTTATTACCATACCCTGGATCTCCTGCCCTTGCCGCTGAATTCCAATGTGATGGATCTCAAGTCCCCTATGTGTTCCACAACTTGCTCTTTAAGTGGAAACGTTTACATTTTGATTGCCTAATATGTTTCTATCATTTTTCATCCACCAAGATGTCAGGACCCTGAACAGAACTTGGTAAAGTAAACTACTCTAGACCACAGATCTTTCAAAGAGACAAAGCTCAGGTCAAACTCAATACATCTGAGAAAGCTTCGAGGGCAGTATAATAGAAATATTCCTACCCACCAGGGAAACTAAGTCAGAAAGAGTCATATGTGAACTTCAGCTCCACTGTTTATTAGCTGTTTCAACATGAGAAAATTACTTAGCCTCTTTGAGGTTTCTTTGTAGGAAGGATATAAAACTAGTCTATTGTTCAAGATTACCATAATGATTAAATGAGGTAATCACATATAGAGTCCTTAACACAAAGTCTAGCATGTAACAAGCATATATATATATATATATATTTTTTTTTTTTTATTTTATTTATTTTTTTTTTTTGCGGTACTGGGGATCAAACTCAGGACCCTGCGCTTGCTAGGCAGGTGCTTATTCCACTGAGCTATATCCCCAGCCCCAACAAGCATATTTTAAAGTTGCCTGTTACTATTCATATAATTGTTATTATTAGTTTTGTTGCTATTTTTATTGCTGATCTTACTATTATTATTATTAAAGTAATAATCTACTATAATGCTCCAAATGGGATCTAAAAGTCCAATTATATAAAATGTAGGATCCTAGTACAAAAGGCTTCGAGGAAAGACTAGAGTAAAACTACTAGGGAGAAGTGGGAAAATTACCCATCATGTTCTATTTGAATTAATTCCATCATGATATGTGGTTTTCACTAGGTTTCTCTGCAGGGCATTTACTTTGCAAAGACACTGGAACTATTTGGCATTAATTTGAGTCAAAAGAAAAATAAAATATTGCAGAAAGGCCCTGTCTGGCCACAGGGCATTTGGAATAGCCAAGAGCTACACAAAGTGTTAATGACTTGAACCAAAAACACAGAAGAAAGAAACTGGCATACACAAGGCAACAGGGTAGACAGCTGTCATTTGGAATGCCACCCCAGGCTGATGGTGATAGAAACAGATAAGGCTTCCCAATAATAATGATCAATTTGACAGATACCCTCCCCCCTAGGAATTTGCATAGTCTGTTATTTAGTAGAAAAACAAGTGGAGATTTTGCAGTTTCTCTTATGGTTATGATTTTCCACCAAAGGACTGCAATTCATCCATGTCAAAGATGAAGTCATATTGAAGTATGAAGTATGTGAACAGTCTTAAACATGAACAGACCAAAATGACATAAGTTAGAGTCTTCTCCTTTACTTCATTAGGAACCATGTAATATTCCTAAGGAACAACTTGTTTCATGTCATCCTCTGATCAAGCTTCAAGAGCCTTCTGTTACTGAAACAGCCATATCTAAATTCTGTGATGTCTGTATGCTACTCAGCTATGGAGAAGACAAGTATACACTAATGGGAGATAGCAGCTAACAGAAACTAAATTTTAAGTTTCCTATATAAGACAAAAATAATTGCCACCCAAGGAATTAGCCTAGTCAACAACTTGGCACCATGGTTGATTCATCTATTTCCTTCTTCTTGTAAATTCCTCCCATGAAGTAAACAATGTGTCAATTATAAGTTGTTATCACTCTTATCCCTAAAAGGTTCATGGCTTTGTCACCCTCTGCACATGGAGAGATGGACTGTGATGCCCCTCCCCTTGAATCTGAGTCATTGTAATGATGGCTCAACCAACTAAATGCTACAGAAATGATATTTTGGAAATTTTGAGGCTAAGTCTTAAGAAGTCTCTCTTTGAACACTTTCTCTCATGAACACTTGAGAAGCTGCATAAAAGGTCCAACAACCCAGAAGATGTCAGACTTTGAGAAGTCCAAACCATGAGGAGAGGTCCTGAAACATAAGATATGACATAGAGATAAAGACCGTGAAGTGGTGAGACACCAGGCATTGGAGCAAGCAGGATCTCTAAGAATAAGCTGGGTGTGTGAATGAACATGCCCCCTCAGATGATGCCATGTGGATTCAAGATATGCTAACTAGTTGATTCCTAAATCCTTGACTCATAAAATTAGAGGCAAAATCAAATGGAGAGAGGTGAAAAAATGAGAAACGATGAGTCACACACATGTACTAACTCTCCACGATGAACATAATCATTATGTAATGCGTACATGTACTAAAAATTTTTTAAAGTCAAATGGTTGTTGCCAACCATTAAATTGTGGGACTTTTAAAAGTGCCGCAATAGTTAATCTAAACAGAGAAGTTAATGCACCTAATCAAAGTCACCAAGTAATGTTGGAAATGAGTCTCAAATCTGGGCAATATGATTTTAGGCTCTGTGTTCTTAAGCATGGGCCCATGTTGTGTCCTTAAGAGGAGAATCTTTGTTATTAAGGGTGGGAATGTGAATTCCCAGTTCAAGCCTTCAGAGAGCATGACATCATAGACCAGAATGAGGCAGGGAGGAGACGATGAGGTCTAACGATCATCAAAAAGCTGCTGGTAGGAGAAATAATTTTTCTAATTTAATTCTTGATTTAAAAAATCAGATGTTATTACCTCTGGGGTTTTTTTTTTTTTAAGCATGCTGTTTCAGAATAATTTGCCAAGCTTTTGACCCAAGAAGTCTTCCAGGGTTGTTTTAAACTCAGAGGGACTGGAATGGGCTTCATCTTCTCTGTAATGTTTTATAAATCGAAACAACCACATTAACTGTAGTCCACTTTAGACGATGAGTAATAAGTGTTTCTTGCCCTTTTTTCTGCATGCTTTTAAATTTCCAAAGTATAACAATATTTTAAAAGATCCAAAGTCATTGTGACTTTTGCCCTGGCTCAACTGCTTGCTGAGCAGTTTGGGGAACAGATTTCACAGATTTCCGTGCTCGATTTCCCATGAGGAAAGCATTGAGGCCCACAAGGCAGGCACAGGCTGTAGATAGGGCCTGAGCATGCTACGGTCAGGAGTGATTTATTCCAGTGCTACATCAGAAGACAAAAACTTTTAATTAAAGGGAGAAAAAACCCCACCAGCGACTGAGCAGGGAGCCCACACCATTTGACAGTTTCAATTTTCACTTACAGCTTACTTTTGTGGATTGATATTCTTCCCTGTGCCTGCTGAAGAAAACCATTGACTTCCATAAATCACCTTCTAAAGTCACAGGCAATTGCTGTTTTAACCCTCACTTTGACAGAAGCTTTGGCTGCAGCAATAATAACAATTACTGTTCATTGATCACTTGTGGTATGTCAGAATTTATGCAAAGTGCTTGCATCTATAATTCCTCTTAACTTTAACAAAACCCTATAAGGTAGGGACTATTAGTGTCCCTAATGTAAAAAGAGTAGAATTGAGTCTTAGAACCTTAGCTTGACTCACTCAGAATCATAAAGGGAGAGTGTTGAGATTAGAATCTCTGTTAACATCCGAACTCAAATTCTCATATTACAGCATAACTATCCTTGTTGATACAGATACAGTGCTCCATATATTTTCTTTTCTTACAGTTTCTTAATATTAAAGATAGACAGTACTGTAAGTCATGTGCGTGGATACTATCTGCCCAACTTTCCTTGCATAAAGACAGAAAGAGATTAACCCAGAAGAGCCAGCCAGTCAAATAACTACGATAACAGTTAACATTTATATTATGCTTAGGACGAACACCACATTGCCTGTACAACTTTAACTGGGTCATAATCATAAGCCTTATTAGTATGACTCCCATTTTGGAGATGATGGACTTGACACATAATTGGAATGGGTGCCTTGAAACAACATGACTATTAAATGGAAGCACAGAAATATGACCCATTTTTCTGCCTCTTGGTCCATGGTTATTCCACTACATTCACCATACCTTATAATCTGTTTGCTTTCTCTATAAGAAAATAGAATCATGCTACCAATGTGTGCATTATTAAGCTAAACGGTTGATATTGAAACACTGGGCTGTTTCCTTAATTAGAATGAGAGGAATCTGTTGCCTGGATTAAAGCGTAAGGTTTGAGCAGTGCGCTCACATTGAGGGAGTGCACTTGCACCTCTCTGACCATGACAGCAGCTGCCTCTTTAACTTTTGCTCCCAAGAAACCTTACTTCCTTCAACTTATCCCTGCTTCTGGTTTACCCCTGATGTTTTACTTTCATTAAAATTCTGCAAAATGTCCTGTAGGAGCTATGATGAAAGAAAGCGTAAATACTCCAGTCTTTAACATTACTTAGCACCTAATGCACGGGAAAATCTGGAAAGCAGCCTTTCCTTTAGTCATTCAAAACTTAACTGAGTATCTCTAGTTTCCCCAGCACTACTGAGACACAGAGAAGCTGAGTCCATTCTCTACCTTTGAAAGGTAGGGAAGCTATCTATAGAATCACAGACAGCAATGCATGGTGCCCTTTGGCTTGCAGATGTGTCATTCTCATAATCTGTGCCTGTGTCTGTAGAACCATTCATAGATCACAGTGTGTTGGAGTGGGGAGTGTGCATGCAGATAGCCCAGGCAGAGAAGAACCACCTACATCCCTGATTCTGCAAAGACTTCAGAGAAGAGAGACAAGCAGAGCTGCATCCTCTTTGATATCAGGTTCTTTGGTTGCAAATAAAAAAGTCAGCATCAGCTAACTCAAGAAGCTAGAATTTAAAAACCATCAAAAATTACCGGAAGGATTTGAGTTTAGTCGCTGGTCTTGAGAAAGGGGCAATGAGCTTCTCTGGAAACCTATGGAGAAGGAATCAATAGGCAGCGCTTCAGAACAGATCTCAAGAGAATCTAGCTCCAGCCATTAATCCATTGGGTGCCACTCTGTTTTTAAGATTCAGATTTCCAGAGTGTCTGAATGGCACAAAGGTCAGGAGCCTTCTCTTTGGTCAAAGGAGGGTAAGTCTGGTTTCCCAAAGGGAAACCTGGAGTTCTCATCTCTAGGATGGGAAGAGATCCTGAGCAGAAAAAAATGACAGTTGTCTATTGGGGAAAGGATGTAGAAAAGCAAGTATGTTAATTTCTTAGGACTGCTAATACAAGGTGACACAAACCAGATGGCTTAAAGCAACGCAGATTCTATTCTGCCATAGTTCTGAAGGTTTTACAGCACCAGTCCAGGTGCTGGCATGGCATGCTCCATTCAAATGCTCTAAGAAAAATCTCTTCCTTGTGCTTCCTAGCTTCTTCTGGCTGCCAGCAATGCATGGAGCCCTGTCGCTTATAGATGTGTCATTGTCATAACCTGTGCCTTTGTGATCTCACAGCTTTCTACCCTATTGGTGTTTCCTTGCTTCTCTCACTTTAAAAGTACAAGTGATTTGACGGAAGTCTACACTGAATGAGTATGACTTCATCTGCAAAGGTCCAGTAGCTAAATACAATTGTATTTACAGATACCAGGGCTTAAGACTAACACATATTTTTAAAGCATACATTCAACACACAAGCAGTCAAGCAGGAAACTGAGACTGGGAGTCCAAAGATGGAACTTCAGAAGCACTGAGAATGAAAAATTCTCTCAAACAAATGGGTGAGCCTAGACCCTTTCCTGCACTGCTCATAAATATTATATAAGGAGAGAACTGTTTTAACGTGAGACACAACGAGTTAGAGTTCATCAAGCTTCTATTTTGTAAAATTACTTCCCTGGACCCTGATGATGTGCTCCTACACATTTCAAGGAGCTATTGCTATTATTGGTATTAGCATAAGTAGCAGCATTTTTCTCTGCCTGCTGTATAAGAAATTTATACATCCTTCTTGCTCACTATGGACCAGATGCTATTTTAAAGGTGTTATAAGCATCAACTCATTTACTGATCCTAACAACCTGAATTGTCACTGGAATTTCATAGTAGAGAACAGTAAGGCACAGAGATGTTAAGAAATTTTCCAAGATCACACAGCTGGAAAGTGGAAGAGACAGAATTCCAACGCAGGCAGGATGGGTCCCAAGACTACACTTTTAATCCCTTGCTGAATGATGAAGAGAATTGATGTCATAGAAAGCACACAGAGCAGGAAAATTCTCCAAAATCTCTGCAGTTCTTTGAGATTTAGTTTGAAAGTGTAGCACTGATCATCACCAGAGGTATGTCTGCTGACTAACATCACTCAAACACTGCCACGTGTCCTCAGTAACCATCTGCGCCACATCTAAGACTGGGTCTCTGCACTTCCAAAACATGACAGACCAAGACACACATTACTGGTGAGCTGACCACCACAACTACCTCTTCTACAGTGCTGGTTCAGCCAGCTGATGCCCATCTACTCCCTGGCTCCTACCCACAACCTGCTGAGGTACTGTCATACTTCCTGATTCATCTAACCAGCTATAGTAAGACACAGAAAGGAGAAGGCAAGATAGGCTTGGTGAGGAAAAGGAGCCACCTGCTCTTTGCCTCTCATATTTTCTAATTTTTATTTTTTATGATACATGTCTGCAGTATATAATGACTATATTTTATATATAGCTTCATTATTTTTTAAATCCCTCTCCCCTCCTCCATCTCTTAGTCCCCTTCCCATTGGACAGATATCTATCTCTTTGTTTTCTAGTTCCCATTTTTTATTTTGTTCTTTGTATTTTGATTTTCTCATGAAGAGAAGCCATGTGATATTTAAGTTTGTGTGTCTTGACCTATTTCGCTTAATATTATGAATTCAAAGTATATCCATTTTGCTACAAATGACCCAAACTTATCTTTCATGTGGCAGAGTAGTATTCCATTATGTGTAAATGCCACATTTTCTTTATCCACTCATCTGCTGATAGACATGTAGGCCACTTTCAAGCTATTGTGAGTTGTGCTACTGTAAACATGAGTATGCATGTATCGCTGTCACTGTTGTCTTTAACTCTTTCAGGAAGATACCTAAAAGGGGAATACCTGCATCAAATGGAATTTCCAGTTTCAGTTCTTTGTGGAATCTCCATATTGGTTTCCATTGTAGCTGTAATAGCTCGTATTTCCACCAACAATATAAAAGGGTTAAATTTTCTCCATAGAATCTCCATCAACTACTATTTGATTTATTGATGATTCCCTCTGACATTCTCATACAAAACTTGGGTCTTAGTCACTTTTCTCATTGCTAAGATACAATACCAACAGCAAAAAGTTAAAGAGGAGAGGTGTATTTTGCCTCAGGGTTTTTAGAGGTATTAGTCAATAGTCAGGTGGACCTAAGGCAAAGGGGATGTGTGAGATAGCCTGCCACAGAGTAGCCCCTTCTCTAGCCCTTTGGGGCCATTCCAGCTCCAAAACATAATGCTTTGCCCCTGGCTCCCATCTCTTTATATAAAATACAGTTAGTCCGTCTCTAAGAGTCATCACAACCTTAAGAGTTTCAGCAGCAGTAAAGAATTCAAGTCCAGAATCTCCTCCGAGACTCAAGGCAAACTATTAGCTGTAAGCTGCTATAAAAATCAAAAGGAAATTTAAACACTGCCAACATAAAATGGCACACAGCAAACATCCCACTCTAAAAGGGATACATAGAAGGACAAAGTGGAATACGATGAAAGCAAAACCAAAACCCAGCAGGAAAATCATTAAGTCCTGCAGCTCTATGTCCAGCACCTAGGCCAAGTTTTGGTGAGATGTATGCTACAAAGTGCTTGACTGGCCTTACTCCTATGAAATTGCCTCTGGCAAACCCTCAAGGGCTCTGTCTTGGGTGGATTTTCTAACTTCCTGGACTCTCCTTAGCAAACATTTCATGTTTCTAGGGTCTCCAGGCTTCAGAGATCTCCACTTCACTTTTAGTTTCACACTCACAGCTTCACATACTGCCATCTAAGAGGCACACTTTGGCCTCCCACACTTTGTTCTGAAATCAGGGTGTGAGAAAATCAGACATACCAACGTCACATAGATCACACCAAGGTCTGTCACTCGCCCGAGCATTAGCTTGGACCATGGCTATGGAGTCTTCCAAGTGCTCAGATAACTGTGCACTGTGAACTGAATTATGGGGAACAAATTTCCTAGGTATCCTTTCTCAAGGAAGAATAGCTGGGGATCTTCTCTAAATCAAATTCTTCCAAATGAGTTTACTTTTTCCCTTTTACAACCTTGGGCCAGGAAGTGTAGGGTCTTGGGATTCCTGAGAGGCTCTCAAGGCATCTTTTTATTGTCCTAGTGCAAAGTACTTGGCTTTTCTTTTTTTATTTTAAAAGTAAAAGAACGAAGACATATTAACAAACAGACACAAAGTAGCATAAGAATAATACAATCAAAACTGATCTACAGACAAGGTGACAGGGAATCAACAATGGTTGTTGCTTTACAAATTGATAACCTCGAAGTGTATATTCAGGAACAAAGATACAGACATGCAAAATTGATCAATCAATTCATCATCAACTATTCCTTACTATGAAGTGACCTAGTTCAGTAGTACAACTATGTAAGATATGCTGTACATACATACTTACTTTCTTACATTTTTTTTCCTGTTTTCCCTTTCCCTTTCTTTCCCTTCCTTTAAAGTGTGATAGAAAAAGAACTACATCAACAACAGAAAAAAAGAAAAAAAAAAAAAAGAAACCGAAAAGCATTAACAAAGAGACACAAAGTAGTACAATAACAGTATGATCAGAATTGAATTATAGACAAAGCCACAGAAAACCAACAATAGTACTTGGCTTTTTTAAATGGTAATTTTTTTATCAAATATACTATTTATGGCCCAAACTGTGTACGTATTTTCTTCTGTTAAAACTGTACACACTTTACATCTTTTTACTCTGATATTTGCTCTTCATTTTAATCACAGATCTGCTTGAAAGCAGCTAGCAAGACTCATGCCACAGTCTCATCATTGGGCTACCTTGAAAGTTCCTACAGAGATTAATTACTCTATCTCTTTTAATCTTTTTCTTCAGCACAGTTTCTGTAGATGAGCAAAAAGGAGATGAATTTTCTGCCAAAGTATAAGACATATGGTCATGAATATAACTGCTTGTTTCCAAATGAAAATTCACGAGTCTGGACTTACTATTTTGAAAGCTATGAGAATTCTGGTCTTCTGAGCTCTGATCAGAATCTCCCACTGAGTGTGGCTTAGACCAGCATTCTATGGTTTCTTTAGGTGGCATCTCCAAAAATTTCCAAACTCCTCCTGCTATCGCTTCTCGGTCTTTTGGCTAAGATCAAGTGTAGTATCTGTTCTTATCAGTTTAATATCTGATGCGTCCTCTATCCAAACTCCTCCTGCTGACCAGTTACAAATGTTACTAAGCCACATAGTTGTTATAACCACTCTACTTCTATAGTACCAAAATTTGTTTTGGGGGCTTTCCTTATCTTTGGGACACAATACTTGACATCCACAATTTAACAGAGGAGTGACTTGTTTTGGTTAATGGTTTGTATGGGTTTTGGTATGTTGTCAGCTGATCCCAAGGCTGATCTGTTGGAGGAAATTTCAAGGAAGGTCAGCGTTTAGGCTGTGACCCAAGGAGTGGTGCCTACATTTAGCCAGATTTGTGGTGAAAAGAGGAAAGAGAAAGCAACTCACAAAATTTTGAAAACTTTAATGTTTCCCACAAAAGAAACCACATGTAAAGTTAGAACCAAAGTATGTGTGGTTGCTGAAGAGATTAGTTCCATTAAAAAGAAACCAACTACTTTATACAGGAAAATGAGATCTCAAGAGTCAGCAAGATCCCAACTATAGCCAGTTTAAAATTATAAAAGTGTAAGCATTTCATAAGAGAAGAAAGTCTCTGGCATCCATGCTCAAGAAGGGCCTCCTTAGGAGTTGATTCCCTAGATTTCAGTTCATTATGCTCAGACATCCAGATACTACTGAATTCATGGTGCAAAGAAGGTTGGCTACTACTTACATTGTTGGAAAATCTTGGCATTTTCCATATGATGCTGGTTTTCAAGTATAAAGAATATGAGTGTTTTTGAGTCAGAGAAATTTCCACCCAGATTTCAAAGGGGATTTGAGAGGCCAGTCAAAGAGCCTCTAAGAGGGGGCTGTGTGACCCAATGGGAATGAAGCCAAAAGTGCAGTAGAGATGCCAGAAAGCTGGATGTGCCAGGAATCTGCAATGTCTGTAGGAATAAAGTTCAGGAAATGAGCAGAACCTGGGCCAAGAAGAGGCAATGTATGATGCAACTGGAAGAACATGGGGGTGGCATCGCCCAAAGCCCCTGAAATGCACATCTTACCACTGTGTAAGAGATGCTGGGCATGGATCTACAGAACTTAATGTTCATCCTATTGGATTTTGGTCTTGCTTTCATCCTATTATTTTCTATTCTACTTTCCTTCTCTTTTGAAATGGGAATGTTTGCCCTATAGCATTATATATTGAAAGTGTATAGCTGATTCACTTTTAAAATTTTGTTTAGTTTTACAGCTAAATGTTTGCCATGTGTCTCAGAGAAGACTTTGATTGGACATTTGAGAAATGTTGAAAATGCTAAGGCTTTGGGCTAGGGGGTTATTATTTCATTTTTTTATGGTATGCAGGATTGTTGTACCATGCTAAACAGAATTTTTAACTTCCTTTTATGTTTATTTGGAGAGTAAGTATGGTTTGAAGAGATAAGTTGGATGTCAAATTGGCCAGGGTTGGACTGTGACAGTTAAACTTACTAGTCAACTTGATTGGTTTGGGAGCTGCTTAGGAAATTACTAAAGCATACTTCTGGGTGTGTCTAGGTGGACTACAGAAGTGTGACCTTGGGTACTTTATATGGTCTCTGATCCCTTCCTCTTTGGTAGTTGTTATGGTTGATACATTGTGTCAACTTGGGGAGTCTAGAGGTTTAACTAAGTAACTCAGCAGTTGTAAATCTTGGGGTAAAAAGGACATGCCCTTACCCTTGTGGGATGTTGTTTACTGTGTTAATTTGAAAAGTTTAAAAGGTTAACTATGTGATTCAGCAGGAAGCCAGGGTGCTTATTTGTATTCATTCTAAACCTGTGCAAGAGGAAGGCATACAGAGGATGTGGGTGCAGAGAACCCCCCTCCCACCTCCCCAGAGCTGGTAGACTATGAAAAGGAACTGAGGGAGGCCCGGCTGCGGGTTCCTCGGAGGAGCTCCAGTCTTCACCTTCAGCTTGGTCGTCTCCTGGCTTCCGGTGCAGACTCTTCGGCTTCCACCTGGGACTTCATCGTAGATTCATCAGCATTTCGTTGCAGACTCAACAGCCTTTGATACGGACTTGCACGGGCACTGTGGTGAACTACAGGCCCCAGGCCTGGGCTCTTCAATCTCCAGTGTGCAGACACCCTCTACACACTTCCTCATCTAACCCTGTAGCTGACCATTATAAGCCAAATAGGTAATTTGTTGTACATTTGTATATCTTGTGTTAAATTTGTTTCTCTAGTAAACCCTGACTGATACAGTAGTGTTCTTCTCAACTGCTTTTCATCCACCAGGAACTAAGGATATTTTATCACCATTATGTTCATACTTTGGAGCCAGTGGACTATGGACTGAATCCTCTGAAAGCATAAGCCAAATGAAACTTTTATTCAAGTTATGGGTGTCAGGTATTTTGTCCCAATCATGGGAAAGCTGACTAACACAATAGGTTTAAGAATAAATGAATAAATGCATAGATAAATGCCTAAACATTTAAAAGAGTGAAAACATAAATTCTTCTAGCTCAAGGTTTTCATCCCTATTGGGAAGAAATCCATAAAGAAGTAATACTTGAAGTTGACACTGCTCATTTGTTAACAATGTTTAAATCAATCTCATGTTTCCTAAGCCTATCCCTTGATTAATAGAGAATAGCAAATCCACATCAGCGAGAATCAGTGAGAATCCCAGGTGGAAAAAGAAGCTTGCATCAGCAAGTCAAGACTTAGAGATGGGTAACATGTTTGAACTTCTCCAAGTTAAGAAGCTCTCCTTAGACTTATTATCATGTTATTCCTCCTCACAAGCAACTGTGGTGGTAGACCACAGGTCAAAGAAAGAAAAATTTACCCACTACCATTTGGATCCTGTGTACAGAATCAAGCTTAGGATTCAAACTATTCCATTTCTTACTATGCCTGTATTGGAGACTAGGATGCAGGATAAAGTGAATCATATGCGTCCTTCCTACACTATTAAACAAAAAAAGGAAAGAAAACAGCTTGTGATTTTTCAGAAAAGAATCTGAAAACATTTGGTGTTACTATGCTGGGACCCTGTGGGCTTGTGAAAGATTAAACTACAGTTCCTCAGACTGAGCTCATTTCTCACAGTGTCTCATTAGGAGTGGCCATCAGCGCCTGCAGCAGGAAGCTAGCCTATCATCCACTCACACCTCGTGTTCACAGGTGACAGCCCCACTGGCTGCTCCAGCCTAAATCAGATGTCAATTTCTTGGAGATGAATGGTGGCACTATTTCCAAGAAGCCACACATTTTGTTCAGCCATTATTAATCAAGCATATTACTGGGCATATCGCTATGGGATAAGACACTTTGAAGAAGAACAAAATGAACCATCCTACTATGTGATAATACTAGATACTTTATGTATATTTCTGTCAGTTGTCACCATTATTGTTCATGGTAACAGTTATGGTTAAAGATGCCTTCTGTTGAGAATTTATGCTTTGCTGGAATTCACCAAGCAATTTGTACTGTCTTACATAATAATGACGACAATAAGGGAGATGATAATGGTGATGGTGATTGCCCAGCCTTGAAAACATTTCCCCAATTTCCTGTCCACCCAGAATCTCAGGATACAGTCTTACTCCAAAATCAAGTTCTAATAGTTGCTGTCAAGTTAATATAGTCTTACTGCAGTAGAATGAGGCCTAATGCAATGACAAACAGTGCAATTTTGACAGAGACAGACAGGAGAAAAATATGTAAAGACAGCAATACACACAGAGAACCTAAAGAAAGACAAAAGTAGAGATGGAAGTGACATATCCCCAGGCCAAAAAAAAAAAAAAAGCCCACTAAGAGTTGCTAAAAAGTGAGAGGACCTTGGCAGAAACAAGGAAAAAGCCTTTGAAAGTACCACACCCATGGTCTCACCTTGATTTTGTATCTCTAGCGCTCAGAACTGTAGGATAACTGATTTATTTCACAGTTACCTAGTTTACAATGATAAGTCATAGTAGCTGAGGAAACTAATACAGTGATGTTTAGTTTTCCTCTCTTGAGACCTTTCTAGATAGCACTGCACAAGAATTTCTCACACATTATTATCTATTTTGTTCCTCACATGAAATCTGAAATTTAGTTATCCACAACTTTCTGTGGTGGATGCCTAAACACAGTGAGAGGAGGTCAGAGTGATTTCTCTTTATTAAGCTATTCTCTTCTAATAATTCAATGGTTAAGTAGACTCCTTAAAGAGCGGAGTTAACAGTGGTCCTCTCCCCAGCTGTCCTCTGCTCATCCAAGCATATCCACCCTCTCAGCTCTACATGAGGACACAGGAACATCACAAATCTCAGGTGTAACTCACATCTGCCTTAGGTTCCCAGCCGTGTCACCCAGAGCAAGTTGCTAAATCTCTTTGAACCTCAATTCACTCACATGACAAATGATGATAATAGAATCTACCTTAAAATATTATCATAATAATTAATGAAATAACATATATTCAGTTTATGACATGATGCAATATAAGGTAACTATTATTGTACATAGTATTACTCAAATAAAAATGAATTTGTGTTGAGCATTACGATTTGTTGATATACCAATTAGTTCCATTACATTCCCTACTTTAACTTCTGAAATGTTTTGTTCCTCACCTTGCTTTATAACAAGCCTACATATAATCCAATGGCAAGTTGAAAAGCTTCTCCTTCCATGCAGCTTCCCTGAGCCTCTCAGTTTAAAATGGGCTCTCCCTCTTGTGACCAGACAGGGCATTTATAAATACCCTCCATAAATGGCATCTACACCGCCTAGTGTGTGTTACTCTTAGGTTGAGTTTAAGTAAAATTTTCTCCAACTCCAGTGTTTCAGCACAAGGGAATTTCCAGAGTTTAGAGAAATGCTCCAGCACACCCCTACACATCCCTCTATGCTCTATTTATGTCCTCATTAACTTAGAGGTTTCATTGCTTTCCTCAAGATTTTATGCACTATCTACTCTCTTCATATAATGAGGGACAGCACTGTATACTGCACAGCATTCAAATGTTTTCCTCTATACTCCCCTCTTATTTCATGGAAGCCTTTGAGCCAGCTTAGAAGACTCAGTGGCATAGTGTGAATGTTTCTTTCAAAATTTATGTTGTACTTTGTCACTGTGATGATATTAAGAGCTGAGATTCTAAAGCTATGTTTATTTAATAAGAGACCATCCCCATTACTGGAATAAGGCCATTATCACCTTATCCTTAAGTTGTAAAAGGAGACAGTTTAACCCATTTTCCTTTTTTTCCATTTGTTATGGTTTATATCTAGAAGTCTCCTCCAAGTCTCTTGCACTTACAGCTGGGGCTTTTGGAAGATGATTGGATCAGGGAGGTGTGATACTCATCGGGGTGGGTTAGTCCACTGATGCACTCAGAGCTAAATATGAAGTTGTGAGGTAAAGCCTGGTCTGAGGAGGTGGGTTGCTGTGGGCTTGGTCTGCAGGGGCCTATTGCTTCCCTTCTCTCTCTCTCTCTCTCTCTCTCTCTCTCTCTCTCTCTCTCTCTCTCTCTCTCTTTCTGTCTCTCTCTGTCTCTTTCTATCTCTCTCTGTCTCCCCCTGTCTCTCTCTCCCCCCTTCCCTCTCTGCTACTTGCAGCCCATGCCATGAGCTCTTTCTCCTTTCCCGTGCTCTCTGCCATGCTGCTCTGCCTTGGAGCCAGCTAACTATGCAATGAAACTTGTACAAACTATGAGCAAAAAGAAACATCTTCCCCTTATAGTCATAAGTGTTGGACACTGTGACTCAGCAGTGAGGAAGTAACTAAGACACAATTTGAAGCTTTCTGTTATGTTATGATGCAATTGGAAGGTCCTTACTAGGGACCAGTGCCATGCCCAAGGGCTTCCTAGCCTCTAGCACCATAACCCAAATAAGCTTCTATTGCTTGTAATTTACCCAGTCTGAGCAATGCTGCTACAGCAGCAGATAACGATGACGACACTTTGCTTCTGCCTGGCCAGATTTATCAAATATTTCCCTAAATAATTTTGTTTATACCCTAAGAGAAAATCACCTACCACTTACTAGGAGTTATTTGCAAATTTATTGCAATTTACTATTTTCCAAATACCATTGCAGCTGTTGTACATACATCCCTCTATGAATGATGAAAGTAAATAACTTGTCTAACATCACAGAAAGTGGAAAGTGAAGCAAGGAATCCAATCCAGACTTAACCAGAATGCGACAATTCTAAAGAATATAGGCTTCTCCTTTTAATTATTTATTATCCTTTCCCAACCTGCTCAAGGAATGGCTGTACTAGTGACCCCCTCACAGTGCTTACACTAGTCAGCTGAACAAACACTAGCCAATAAATGACTAAACACAACGCATTTCTCATCTGTGAGTTGTGAATAAATGTGCCTGCTACATTTAAGGCCTGTGATATTGTGGGTAAAGTATAGTCTAGCATTTTGATGACAAGCAAGCACAAATGCTACATTTGTACATGACACAGACTTGATTTCAAAGAGCACCACATCATGGAAGGGTGATAAGCTCTTTAGAACAAAAATCATATTGCCATCAATATTATATGATTTTACAAATCATATTACAATCATATTACAAACTAGGATCTCTACATTGGCCTTAAAAATAGGTACACACTGGATTACAATGAAGGTTGCACAATTCTGCAAATTAACTTAAAAAAACATTAAATCAAAGACTTCAATGTGAAAATTGTAAAATCAGTGAATTTTGTGGCATATAAATTATACCTCAGTGAATTTGTTAAAAGCAATAGGTTGGAGAGAATGATACTTAAGTTGCTAGGAGCCATCTCTTTCATCCATGAGGGCCCACAGGCAATTTGATTTAAATCACACACATAAATGCAATCTCCAAAATAAAAATTGGTAGTTTAATTAAATATCTCAAAAATATAACACTATATCAACTATGTAAACTGTAGCTCTATCTTACCTTAAATATTTTAAAGTTATTTAATAAGATTTCCCAAACTAAGAAATTTTGAGATATATAAACTTCAAGTGCTCTTAATTATTAATCCAAGTCCTATCCTGTCTCCATGAATTCTTAGGGCTAAGTGCCAGAATCAGTAATCATTTTCTGTAAATGTCCAGATTGTAAATACTTTATATTTTATGAGTCATCTAGTTGTTGCAATTTTTCAGCTGTCCCATTGTGGCCTGAAAGCAACCCATGACAATATTTCAGAGAAAGGTGTTGCTATGTCCTAACAAAACTGTATTTACAAAAATGATCAGCCAGCAGGGTTTGGCTTACAGACCATAGTTTGCTGACCCATAACTGAGCAGTAAGGACATCATACTAATTTTGGGAAATTTGAGTTCTCCTGGCTGCCTAAAAGTAACTCATTCCATGAATTTAGGGAAGTCACAGATCTGAATTTGGATTTCTTAATTTTAGTCCTATTAAGAAGTAGGGAGGAGATTGAGAAAAGTACATTTCTTTAGTGTCCTAGGAAACTCCAAACTGACAGGCTTTTCCCTCTCTCTCCCCATGCTTCTCTCCCTCTCCTTGGCTCCCTCTCTTTCCTCCTCACCCCCAAACTACTTCCTCTGTTATCTCAACCTATGAGGGCCACCCTAGCCAAAGTGTTTGTAATACTTCCCAACATAGGCCCTTACCAACTTTCTGAGTTTCCCAAGTTCAAATTTCTAAGGAAGGAATGCACCAGCCTGCCTCATCTCTAGACAGAACATGGACTGTAGGTCACTGTGGAGTTCAAGGATTTACTGCTGGCCATTCAAAAGCTTTCATTTCTTACTGTAGTCTTCCCTTGTCTGAGTTAGGGGAAGAGCATGGGACAAGGGCAAGTCTAAGGCGTTGATGTTTGGTAGATCATCAGTAAGTTTCTCCAAATTGTGTACTCCTACATGCCAAGAGGTCTTAAGGCTGGGTAGGGAAACCATGGAATCTGTCAGGCTTAAAACAGGGCTGTTACTTTAACCACGTTTGCCCTCAGTGTTGTGGGCTGAGTTACAGAAACTCTCTGAACATCAGTCTCTTCATCTATTAAATGGCAATACTAGTTATTTCTCTAAGAAAATAGGCTGAATGGGAAATAAAAATAATAGCAGCAGTGGAAAATACCCAACATGTATCAGCTTTTGAAAAACTACTATAGAGGTACTTGTATCTATCTTATGTATTTGGCTGTCCAATTATCAATCTGAAGCAATTTAGTTAAACACACAGAGTATGGGCTATGTACATGAGTGCTTCCACACATGAAATGCCCTGGACATGTGTCTGGGTCCTGCTAGTGTTGTTATTATTGTGCTGGGTCTGGTGGACCTGCTGCAGAGACCTGTGCTGCTGTGGAAGACAGTCTGTGTTAAGAATTCTTGGCAGGCAGGCTGAGGTAGAGTGCTGAAATGAAGGTAACACAGCTCTAAATAGATAGCCAGGGGACTTCTTTTCTATATTAAACTATTGATTTTTCATAAACTAAGAGCGCAAAAGGCCACTGAAAACAATTGGATCCCAGAGCAGGACTACAAAAAAAATTAGACAGCTCGTTGTCCCTTGTTGGCCACTTTCATGAAGTGACTTCCTTTTAGAGAAAAGATGATATTCCTTTATTTCTAGGAAATAAATAGAAGGGAGGAAAGGAGGAAAGAATGAGCAAACAAAGAAGGAGAGGGGAAGAAAACGGAGGAGAAAGAATAGGGGAGAGTATAGCAGAAGAAAAGGCACTGTAAACTGCAAGACAGACACGGTGGGAAACCCAAGTTCTAGGCTGCCCAGGTCTCTGGGGAAAACACTTCAGTCATTCAGAGATCAGGCAGTAAAATTTAATCCTCTCCATCCTTGTGCATTCTGTGATTCCATTATGAGAGGGCCCCAGGGAGCAGAAACAGAAGAGGGAGGTAGAGAGGCCTGAGAGGAAGCACAACAGGCCTGGTAGGATGATCTTAGTTGGATCCACTTTTTAGCTACACCTGGACAGCAGCCCTGAGCCCAAAGACAGTTCCCACCAAAAATTCCCTGCCCCTAGCCAGAAGTGAATTTGGGGAGAGGAGAAAGAAGCTTGTGCATTTGGGGAAGAAGGGTCTGTTTAACAAAAAGCAAGCCCAAATTTAAATATGACAATCTGGGGCTCGGGAGAGCCCTGTAGTAGTAAGCCCAGACATGCAAGCTTATTAGTTACGTGGAGAATCTCAATCTATTCTGGTGCTTTGCTTAGGTAAAATAAGTAAGGAGAAAAGCACTTATGGGAAGGTGTGACCCATTTCTCTTCGAGTTTCTCATCTCCTTCTGTATCTTTAGATTATGATTGAATCGTATTTAGTAAGCATTATATTGGCACTCCACAAACATCACCTCATGAAATAGTCACTTGGGGAAGTAGGGATCATGATCTAAAATATACTTATGGAGTAGATATACTGGAGGCACATGTATCCTCCAAGAACAAATCTAGCATTATTTAGGGGCTAAGTGTAAGATCACTCTTCTACCGCTACCCATGACAGTCTCAGAGCTTGTGTGTTATTACCCATATATGAAAGATGATTACAAAGACAGTCATATTTGGTTGTATCCTGCTCATTCTCATCTCCTTGGGATCAAGATGAAGAAGTTTCCTCAAGAGTCTATTCTAGGTACAGCTTCTCATCTCATCCCAGATTCAAAGGCAGGATCTCAGGGACACATATAAATCCAGGGTCCCTTGTCAGATACCATCACATGAGCTGACAACAAAATTTGTTTGCTTCCTTTGAACTTCCTGGGAAGAATAGGACGTTTTAGGGAGGTAATATTGTGGGAAACTAAGGAAAGTAAAGGAAACTAAATATCCCAGCTGGTTCTATCTGCCTCTGCTTACACCTCATACCTGACTCCTCTGATCAGAACCATGGCTCAGCTCTTCTCTCAGCTGTGCCACCACTTAGCTTTCTGTACTACACAACTAAGATGCCCAAACCTAAGTCAGCATTAAGTGCCAAACTTAGTTCTCATCATTTCTGCAGAGCCTTTCTTCTGTACTGCAGCTCTCCGTGAACTCTGTCTTTGTATGTCTAGGACATTCTCTCTACTAGTTTAAAATTCTATTTTAACTCTTTATACCACTTCTTCTCCTCCTTTGAAAAGAAGTGCTCATATGTATTGTAGTATGAACCCTAAAAGATGCAATTGTGGCTCTTACATTGGGTTAGATGCAGACCAAGATATAGGAATTGGAAAACAAGTGGGTTGTTTTCCCTAATGGAGAAATAAACACCAGTAAGAAAATGAAGAACTGACATAGGGCAATGAAGGCAATCAACAAAGGGTGGGGACCCAAGGAGTGAACTCTCTGTGGAAATTCTAGAAGCTGGTTTGAAGTAGTCTTCAGAGTCTTATCTTACTTTGAAGCACAGTCTTCAGTCTTATCTTACTCAAAAAGAAAGGGAGCAGGGGAAGTTTTATACCCATCCTACTGTTGCTAATCATTGTGCAGTGGGGTCATTTCTATATCGCTCCATAGTTAAGAATAGAAGGTTTTAAAAGAGAAAAATCTCAGGTAATTGGAATTCAGGCCAGAGACACTGAAGAGGTCAGTAAGGGTACAGGGAAGTGAAGTCCCTCACATCTCCTAGGTGCTTGATTCACTAGCCTATCTCTAAGAGTTAGATATTGGACCCAAAACATAGAGTGTTAGGGTTTGTGTCTAGATGTCCCCTCAAAGTCTCATGCAGTCATAGGGCTTTTTCAGAGGTGGCTGAATCTAGAATGTGTGATGTTGGGATTAAGGTTGTGTGATTAGGAAATCAGCCCACTGATGGGTTTGGAATAGTTTTGGTTAGGGTTAAGGATGTGAGTGCTACACCTACCCTAGAGGGATAGCCTGAATGCAATACAAAGGAAAGGAAGAGTGCCTTGTGGCTGTTGCTATCTTGCAGGGACCAGGAATTGTTCTCCTCTGCAATGCCCCTCTTACAAGCCACCCTGCCTTGGAGCCAGCCAACTATGGAAAGAAACCTCTCTGAACTATGAGCCAAATAAACCATTCCTTCTTTAACTTTCAGTGTCAGGTACTTTGTCTCAGCAATGAGAAAAGTAGCTAAGACATAAAGTTATTAAAGAAAAGAGAGGAACTTATCACACATATAAATCTGCTTGCACAATAAAGGCACATGTTAAGTCTCAAAAAAGATGGATATTATTTCTTTTTAAGAACACTAGATTTCTCTCTGAGACATTGGCACAAATAGTTCTAAGGAGTGGGGAAACTGAGGCCCAGAAGTATACAATGACACCTTTATAGAAATGAGACAGTTTAGCAATGGAACATATATGACTCTCCCAAGGATGGAAATGGATGTTACAAAAACTCTTAGACCAACATGCCCTTTGTTTCCAGAGGCCCCACTCTACTTGAGATCAAATTTTACATGACTCTCATCAATACAGATAGAGACTAAGATTCTCATCACTGGTAGGAAGATTACTTTTCCTTTTCCTTAGTAGCTCATCATGATTATACTAAGGACAAGGTCTTGGGTAAAAGCTGGTACAGTTTGAAGAGCCTCAAAGGAGATTTTGAGTAAGCTCATAAACATCTCTGGGTCATAACTAGTTTCTTTCTGCTTTTCAAGTCTGATATTTTAATGTGATTTACAGTTTACATCAGTAGAATTCAGCTGTTTTAGATGTATAGTTCACCACCTTTCAGCAAATATAAAAAGGCAATGCAAATGCCCATCAACCAAGACATGGATAAAAAAGATATGGTATTTTTATACAATGCAGTACTACTCAGATATAAAGAAAGATAAACTTGGGGCCTTTATAGGTAAACGGATGCAACTAGAGACCATACTCATAGGGGAAATAAATCAGACACACATGTGTAAACATCATATTGTCTCCCCAGGGTAAGAAACTGAAAGTGTAAATAAGATCCAAAAGATACATCAGACATTGTGAAAGGCAAAGAAACTGCTCAAAAGGAAAGAAAAACTGGGATGTGGGAAAGGAGAAAAGAAGAAAAGGGGGAAAAATATACATACATATATACACACACACACACACACACACACACACACACACAAGATAGCTAAGATAATTGTATTACTAATTTCTATTAGCTCATTGGAAAGAAGAATTAGTGCTTCTATCATTTGATCAATTCTGCGTACCTGTATCTGGTAATCTGAGCAGCTACTTTGAATATAATAATATGCAATATAATAACCATTGTTAATTTCCTATCATCTTGTTTTGAATTCCTGTATAGTGTTTATTGTTTTTTTTTTAATTTTCTTTTTTAAACAAAGAAAAAAGCATGTAGAAACCACCGCCATGAAGGTATAGATGTTTCTACTGTCCTCAGGAGTTCCCTCACGCTATCTGCATTTCATTCCCTCCCGTACTTAAGTGCCAGGCAACCATTGCTCTGACTTCTGTTCCCATAGTTTCTTCTTTCCCAGAATGTTACATACAAAGGATCATACAGTATGTAGTATTTTGTGTCTCTCTTGTTTCCACTTAGGATAATGCGTTTGAGATTCATTCACATTGTTTGCATCAGTAGTTGCTTCCTCTTTGTTGCTGAGTGGTGTTTCATTGTTTGGATCTCTTACAATTTGTTTAGCCATTCACTACTGGATGGACATTTGGGTTGTCTCCAGGTTTTGGTGATAATGAATAGAGGTACAGTAATCATTCTGAGGCATGCTTTTGTGCGAACATACATTTTCATTCTCTTGGGTAAATACCTAAGAGGGATTTCTGGGTTCTATGGTGTTATAGGCTGAATTGTGTCCCATAACACTATCAAAAATTTGTATGTCAAACCCTAACCCATAGGACTTCAGAATATGAATGTGTTTAGCAACAGCCAAATGGATTTGGAGAGAAGCCTCAGGAAAAACCAAGCCTGTCAACAGTTTGATCTTGGACTTCTAGCTTCCAGAACTGCTAGAAAATAAATTACCTTTGTACAAGCTACCTAGTCTGTGCTACTCTGTTATGACATCCAGCCTTAGCAAACTAGTGCATATAATAAGTGTATGTTTTACTTAAGTCTACGTTTACTCCTCTCTATAGTCTAAATACCAATTGTTCATCAAATATCTTTGCAACTATTTTTCTCTGTCCATGGCTTGGGTATATTTTAGTTGTATTTTTTAAATTAGCTTCCATGAAGTGTAACTTAGGATTTTCTCTCATAACTTGTACCAGTTGTTCCTGATCTACGAAATCCTTGCCCCACTCCAGACTTCCAAAGACCTTTTTCTCTGCTTCTTCACACTTTAATTTTCACTAAGGAAATTTCCCCATTATGGGACACGCAGTTTTCAGCTTTCCTGAGGATGAGGGTGGATGATTATATATAATTAGGGATGAAGGATTAGAAGCTCTCTTGACTAATGGACCTAAAGCCATGACTTCTTATAATATTTTCAGTTAAAATGGTGATGTCCTGATAGTGTGTATTAATTTCATCCGGCTGCACAGACAAGCATGGAAGACAGGGATAAATTATACAGAACTCCCTCAGCCTCTAACATTAGGTAGAGTTGAGAATGGTTAGAAGAATTAAGTGAAATTCAGTCTGTCAGATACAGAGTGAGGAGGGGTATAGTGAGAGATGAGGCAAGATTCAGCTATGAACACATCATTACAAAGCCCAGTCTATTCTAAAATCATTGAAGGCTTTGGACAGAATATATCTGATTTACATCTTAGAGAGCTCATTCTGGCTTCAGCATAGAGAATGAATTAAAGGGGAGCAAGAATGAAGGGAGGGAGATCAGTTCATTACTCTTGGTGAGAGATGGATTGATGTCCGAGACTCAGGCAGTGTCAATGAGAATAGAGAGAAGGGATGGATTACCTCCAATCCCTTTTACTATTTGAGCACTCTTAGTGCCTATTACATTCCATGTCTTTAACAAAAGAATTTTTATTAATTGTTACTATTATTATTAAAGCATTCTATAACCTTATTTTTAAAATTCTTTCATAACAATACCTAATTTCACTCCAAAGTCAGAGTGTCAATATAATAGTACTCCTTGAACAGGGTGGTATGTGGTGAACCTTCCCCAAACAATCATTCCCTGTAGACCACTTTGATATACAGAGGCAGTTCCCACTTGGAAGAATTACAAGTCAAGTCCAGACTACAGAAAGTGTCACACATTTAAATTTTCAGCATTTATTGAAAGGTTACTTTGTGCTAAGCTTGTCATGTTTAATCCTCAGAGCAACCTTGTGAATATAGATAAAACTGTCCCGATATAGAGGTTATGAAAACTAAGGGCCTGATGTGCAGGCACCTACTCTCCATCAAAATGTGACATTCACAGAGAGGGAGATGATATCTTTCAGAGACCTAGAACCGAAATAGCTTAACAAAATTAGTATTCATAATGTGTCTTGTTGTTGGGAGTTTTAAAAACCATCTTTATTAGAATCATTCTCCTCAGGGAAATATTGTTATTTTTGAACTGAGAAAGAAAATGCATGAGTGTAAAGAAATGGCATCTGAAAGCCAGTAAGACCTAACCCATAAAATTTTTTAAAAGTATTTTTAAAAGGAAATGAACTAGATCTGGGAATTTTATTTCTTCACGAACTATACCACCTTATGGAGCTGACCAATGAGGATATGATTCCTGTTATTATCAGTGGTTCTCAAATGGGAGGGGGCTTCCAGGTCTCTTTTAAACTGAAAGTGACTGTCATACATGGCCTCTCCCATGAAATACACAAAATAAAAAACTCGGTATGTGATTGTAACTATTTTAAGTAATCCCCTCCATAACTCATGCATTCATCCCATATTGCAAGTTTGACTCTTGAAGTATTATATAACAATATCAGTATTTCTTTTGGGTGCTCTTTACTGTCAGCTCAGTTCAGTTAAAAATTCACTTCAGTGACAAAAAAAATAGTCCTGGGCTTCGGCCTCCATTTTGCAGGTTACAATTTGAATCACTTTACCCTAACTCAGAGGCTTAACACAATAATAGTACACATGTCCTACATATCTATCGTCACTTGAGAAATGGTGGCTCCAAGCTGGACTTAGCTACAGTCCATGTCCACTCCTAACGTCTCTGTTCTTCTTTCTAACACCAGTGGGCTAGGTGAGGCATGTGTTTCTCTTGACAATGGCAGAAATTCAATACAGCAAGAAAAAACACATTATCTCTTAATGTTCCTTTGCAGGACTAACAATTGACACTCCTACCAAATTTATGGGATTATGCAAGTTATACTGTTAAATCCACATTATTTTTCTTAGCTGCTTAACCAGTTATACTAACCAACTGAAACAGCACACATTGATGATCTGCTGCTTACTGTGGATCAAGTGTCTGCACGAGGCTTCCTTACAGCTCTGCAAGGCTGTAATTCAGCTGTCAGCCTCGCTTCAAGGCTCAGCTGGGGCTGGATGGATTCACTTTTGAGGTCCCCCAGTTTGCTAATGATACCCACTCACTTTTGACTATCCACACAATGACTCCAGTATCTTGCTTAGCTCCTGGATGCCACTGGCAGTCTTTGCCACATTGGTTTCTTTAACAGTCACCTACTGCATGGCAGTGCACAATGCCAGCAATCGTGATAAAAGCAGGGTGGAACTGTATATAACAGAAGGGAATGCATAATCGTATTCACACTGCAATCTCCTCCTTTCCCCTTTGTCACTTAATATTGGTTAGGAACAAGTCACCATCATAGGTTTGCTCACTTTCAGTGCCAGGTGGTGGCATCTTGGGGTTCTCATATTGTCTATCTGGGAAACTTCCAAATCCTGTGTATGGATACAAATCCATGGGGTCTGGTCCAGGCATTGGTGTAGTACCACATTATAGAGTCACAGGAGGCAGTGGAGGGCTCCATTAGAGAAGAAGAGAAGCTAAAGATGTTTGGAGTGAGACATGAATGAAAACATCCAATGACACAAAAACAGCTTGGAATTTCTAGAGTGCAGGAACTCTGAAAAATATGCAGAAATTGAAAGCAGTGAATATGTTTTAAAATGGACTATTGCTCAGTCCATTCTCAAATGACCGCTTGGACACCAGCTCTTTCCTAATATTCCAATTAAATTGACTGCTTAAATTGCTAAGCCAGAAACCCATCTTCCAGACAAAAAGTACTAAGTGGCTAATGAAGTGAAGAGAAGATCATGAGAGGAAATGCCAGGAGTTTATGCTCGACAGAACATTTCTCTGTCTGTGATGTACAAGGGGCCAGGGGAGAGCCATAAAAGAAACAGGAGCTGAGCATCTCCAGAGAGATGCTAAGGGTCAGAGAGCGGGGCAGGTTACGAGGATGAAGGAAGAGGCTTTGCTCAGCCTGTGGGGAACGAGTTGGTGCACGGCTGAAGCCCCAGGTTAATTGGAGAATGTGATGGCTGCTAAACTCAAGAGGTGATTTTGTACAAAAGGCAGAGCATTTACACAGACCCAGATGACTCTCTGGAAGCCCTGCCACCTCTCTGAGCATCAGATTCTTAATCTGCAAAATGGAAGGATTGAGCTCAAGTCTGGGGCTCAAGCAGCTGCCAGTGATACCTGTCATGAACCTTCTGCAGAACAAAGGGGATCATGATTTTCATATTTCTATTACAGGTCTATCCTTAGTTACCCTGCCTTTAAAACACTATGAAAGTTTAAAAAAATGATCGAATGTACTGTGATTTCTGGCCTCCACTAGTCAGTTCCCAAAACCCTTTTCAGCTGTAGGTAAAATACCTAGCTCCACCATTGCCACATTGTAAAATTTCCATAAAATAATTGCTGTTATTATCAATTACATTATTTCATTATTTTCTTCATTATTTAAATGCAAATGTACTTGGAGAGGTATTACGTTAAAATGTCATCAACCACTAATTTTATCCCAGTTTGGTGAACCCCTTCTGAAAGTCCAGGAGAGATGGAGGGCCCTAACTTTGACATGATAGATGCCCCAGCCATGCGTTTTTAAACTAATAAGTACTACACGTCAGTCCTGAAACTAGGTATTGTTAATATCTAGAAACAATAATTTGTGGTTTATGTATTTCCACTAGATGATTGCATTTTTAAAGAAAATTATTACTATAAAAGACAAAATACTTCCCCTTGCTTCAAACACACCTGTCCCATTGTTCTTGCCACTTGCTGAAGCAGTTCTAGAAGTCATCTTTTATGCGTATTTTCAGTTGTCCCTTCATGGTTGCCTTGATGACTAAAATTCAGTCAAAAATTTATCATTCATGTGCCTTTTGACTTGGGCAAGAACCAGAAGTTACACAATGCCATTGAAGGAGATCACTGAGGACCCACTATAACGCTGTCCAAGCCTCTTTCCACTGGAAGACAGTCAGCACTGAAAATCACAGTCTTTTTTTATCACTCCTCATAAAGACACTCATGAAAGGGGACTTGCAGAACTGCTCTGGAAAGTGGAAAGAACAATATGTTTGTGCAAAGTAAGGACAGTATTTTAAGGGAAATTAATGGCAAGTTTCTTTCACCATAATTTTAAAAAATTAAATGTCACATATTTTGACCACTTTTTGTAAATGTAAGATATACCAAGTGCAATGCTGTTAATTATCTTATATTCTCTCCACATTGGTTCTTGCAGTGAAATGGAGAAAACTTCCCTTGCTTTGTCGATAGAGACGTTGAAGATCAGGTAGTTTAACAAACTTCAGTAAGGTCCTAAAATAAATTTCAGAATCAGGAACAATATAGATGCAACGCACCCTAATGTAGCTGTGCTCTAGCCAAGACATGGTCATCTCTGAATCACATGGATGTTAGCATATCAGAAAGCTTCCAAGAGCTAGAAGGAGGGGAGGGAAGGGAGAGAAATGAGATTCAGAAAGCTGTGGGGTATGAATTACGGTGCATGTGCACCAAGTCTGTATGAGGAATGTAATTATCGTGTACTACAGATGTGTGTGTGTGTGTGTATGTGCGCGCGCGCGCGCGCGCGTGTGTGTGTACACATATATTCCCACAGCCAAGTGGTCCAAGAGATGAAGGAAAGGGGAAAGAAATTTTTAAAATAACTAAGAAATATCGTGTATATGTGCACCCTCCCCATAATGAATGTGATCGTTTTACACTCAAATATATACCAATCAAAATAAATCACTCCCCAGGCACTCACCATTCTAAATACTTAGCAGCATTAAATTACGGTTCCTGGAAGTTTGTTTTTTAAGTTCCTGTAGTAAATTTGGAGAAAGAACTATGACATTAGAGTATGAGCTCTTGAGGGAGCAGAGCCAGCCTTTGAGTCCAGTGTCTGTCATAACTAATTAATATCCATTAAATAAATCAAGGAATGATCATATTGCCTTGTGGACCCCTGAGAAATCAGAAATTAATTCAGAATTTTAGGCTCTGGGGAGTGACACAAAAACTGTAAATTCACAGAAATCGCCAAGCTATGCACTCTGTGGAAAAAGATGGCACTAGGCTTAGGGGATGCATGGTGAATAAAAGGCATCCTCCACTCAAGGTGCCGTCATCTTAGTGGGGAGACACATTGTACATATCAATAGCTAAAATGCTAACAACACTGGAAATGATAAACAGTGCTGGTTGTGCAACCTCTGTGTGACAGAGTTGTACATATACAACCCTATTCTAAAGTACTAGAAGGGCTGGGGATATAGCTCAGTAGCACAGTGCCTGCCGGGCAAGCACAAGGTCCTGAGTTTGATTCCTGATACCAAAATAAAATAAAATAAATAACTGCAACTCTGTATTGTTCTTATGCTCTTTTGTAAATGGATGTCTGCTTGTTAATATGTTTTCCTTCTTTTATTTTTAAAATAAATTTTAAAAATAAAATAAAATGCTAGAGAAGGAATGCAAGAGTCCTCCTCTGCAGTGGAAAGCACTATGGATGAAGGAAAAATCCTCTTCACCTTCTTCCTAGGTTTGATTTTTTTTCACCTGTATCAATAGCTGCTCTACTCTCTCTAGGAATTCATGGCTACTTGCAAGTGGAGGAGGTTTATTCAGCGAGGCCTCTGGTCAAATTATCCTTTTATCAGTCATTGGGACAATACTTGCTTGCAGGTGGGGAAACTAAGGCAGTGAATGAATTTGTTGCCTTGATCGTCCTAGTTTGCTATTGTATAAGGAAGAGGATTTCTTAGACTTGTGATTCTCTACTTTATCCTACAGATCTGATCACATCATTCCTATGCCCTTTCCGAGACTTTTTATAAATCTATAAAATTCACCGAAAACTTTTCTTCAGCCTTAGTGACGACTGATTCAGTTTCTATTTTGTCGTAATAGTTTCCTAAGTGCAGTTAGAATCTCCTCACCTCCATAACTCTCTGTTCCAAAGGATGGGGGACTGATACAGCAGAAAATGGAAACGTCAAATACCCAAAGCAGAGGTTGTTTTCATGGTTCCTTGTGATCTGCAGGACAGCATCAAGTGCTTACTACCTGGACTCTGCCCCCCCAGCACCCTTACCATCAGCCTTCTTCCTTCCAGTATTCATGGGGGATTCTCATCTTCCCACACAGGACAAGTTCTTCGTACTTATGAGTCCCCAAGTTTGAAAATCCAGACATTGTTGATAGGTAACTGTACAAAGGAGAATCACATAATGAAGATCACTGTGTAAATTTGACAGTGAAGGACGGATGGCCCTGGCTGTATTTATTTGCTCAGAGCCTAAGAAAGGGGAAAACCTTCCAAAATATACTCTCGAGCTAGTGAGTTTGTAAGTATAACTGCAAGGCTGTTTTTCATCCCCCAAATCAGCAGCAGTCTCCATCATGCCAGATTCAGTAGCGAGCTCTCCTTGCTCCTCTTATTCAAATGCTCAGCAGCATCTGGCCTGGTAGTTCACCCTCTGCTTCTTAAAGCCCTTTGTTTTCATGACCTCTAGACTTCTGCACTCTTCTGGTTTTCTTTGGGTGTCCCTGCCCTTTCTTTTAAATCCCCTCTTCTGGTTTCTTTCCCTTTTACTATTACAATCCCTAACACACCCAGTTTTTCCTACCATCAGCATGAAGATGGTGATCCTCATTCCATAAATAGTAACCCTTTCTCCTAGGGAAAAATCCTTTTCGTTCACCCTGACCTTTTACTTTCTCAAGTCTCACACCCAAACTTCCACAGAACTCCATTGATTCTACCTTTCAAAATGAGCCTGAAGAATCCATGTCTTTACCATGTTTGACTTGGACAAACCAAAGAGGCATCTATCACATCCACATATAGTCTCCTTGTTCCCTTGTGCTCACCTGTCTACAAAGCAGTCATGGAGCTCTTTTCACAATGGAATGCTACATTCATGATCAGAACCATCCCATTGATTTCTATCAAATTCAAAATGAAATTTCTGGCCATAAATTACAAAGCCCTATAATTCCATAAGCTTTTTACTGACCTCATCTACAACACCCCCCCCCCAGCTCAATGTATTCTAGATTTACTGGCCATGTAGAATTACTGTCCATTGCTGCATAACAAATTGTATCATGATTTAAAGGCTTAAGGCATCAGTAAATATTTAATACCTCTCACACTTTCTGTGGGGAAGGAGTTGGGGAATCAGTTTAGCTGGATTGCTTTACTTCAAGATATCTCACAAGGATGAGTCAAGACATCCACCAAGGGCGCTGTCTTCCAATGGTTTGTCTGAAGCTTCTCCATTGAAAAGTCACTCATTCAGCAGCTAGCAGTTAGTGCTGCATATCCACCATAAGCCTATATTCTTCTCCCCATGGGCTTCTCCGTGGACTTTTGTGTATCTTCTTGACACAGCAACTTAATACCAAGGAGTGCCACCATGACTTGTGACTTTTTGTCCGAAGTTGCATCACCACCTCTTCATACTCTTACAATCATACATAATAGCTTTGAATCACTGTCCTGCTTACTTTTCTCTCTCATGGCTAAGACAAGACACCTGACATCCAACATGAAGAGATAAACCTCTCAGTTTGTAGAGGTTTCAGTCCACACTCTGCTGGCCCTAAGGTAGAGTGGCACATGGCAGAGGGCAGTAGTTCATGGGGGTAGAAATAGCAAAAGCAACAGGAGCAAAAAGAGAGTAGCAGCAGCATGCAAGCCTCTTTCCTGCCCTTATATTGTATGCAGGCTACACACTCTAGGGGTAGTGTAGCATGTACACCCATAATTCCAGAGTTGGACCATAAGGCACTCAAAAACTCTAGAAGCCCACCCCAAGACTTCATCTAGACACAGACCATAACAATCACTGTAGAAGGAAACTATACAAGAGAAGCAGGGTGTGCTACTGGGATTAAGGGTGTAGACAATGGAAGCCCCACTCTGTATGTGGATAGCACCAATCAAACTTATAGCCTTTATGAAATATAAAGGGGCAGAAAAAAGGTAAGCTTGATGCTGTTGCTTGCTGCTTGCTGCTTCCTGCCTGTCACACCAAGCACTATTTCTCCCCTGTCATGAGCTTCTGCCATGCTGCCCCCACTTGGAGCCTGCTGAGTGTGGACTGAAACCTCTACAAACTGTGAGCTGAAATAAGCTTTTCCTTTTTGACTTGTGGGGTTTGGGTATTTTGTCTCAGCAACAAGAAAAGCAACTAAGGCAAAAATAATACATGCTTAGTTCCCACCCCCAAAGGCTGTAATTTAGGTGTTACAAGGTAGGTAAGATCCAGATATTGGTCATTTTAAAAAGTTCTTCATCAGTAATAAACCCTTTTTTGTGGTTGACAAGAATGTAAATTAGTACAGTTATTATAGGAAACAATTTGGAAGTTACTAAAAAAATTTAAAAATAGTATTACATATGATTTAGCAACCCCAATACTGGATATATTTCCAGAAGAAATGAAATCATTATCTGAAGATATGTACACTCCTGTGTCATTACAGCACTATTACAATAGCCAAGATAGGGAATTAACTTTAGTGTCCGTCCACTGATGAGCAGGTAAAGAAAATGTAGTATAGGCAAATGATGGAATATTATTCAGCCATAGGAAAGAATTAAATTCTGCCATTTGTGATAATATGGATGAACCTGGGGGGTTGGAGGAACTAAGCATGTATTATTTTTGCATTAGTTGTTTTTCTTGTTGCTGAGACAAAATACCCAAAACCCACAAGTTAAAAAGGAAAAGATTATTTCGGTTCACAGTTTGTAGAGATTTCAGTCCATAGTCAGCTGGCTCCAAGTTGGGGCAGCATGTCAGAGGGTCATGACAGGGGCTCATCCATTAGGAAGAGAAGTTCTTTCTAATGAAATCTAAAAATGTTGATCCCATGGAAGTAGAAAGTGTAATGGTGACTAGTAGACACTGCTATGCTTTTGGACAAAAGGAATGGGTGTTAAAGTATAAGTAATTACAATCACAGAGGAGAAATATATTTCAAGACATCTATTGTATAACAAGGTGGCTAGAGTTAATGATAATATATAGCTTTCTTAAAAATATGAAGAGTGCAGATGATGTGTTCCCATCACGAAAGTGATACCTATGTGAATGTGACATAATGCACTTGTTAACTGGCTACATTTAATCAGGAGTATGTACTTAAAACATCATTTACATGATAAAATCACCTCAATTTAATTAATATGTAAAAAATATTCTGCCTCTTCAGGTGATTCTAATGTGGGACTAGTTTAAAAATTACTGAAGCTTTTATTAGACAGAAGTGAATTTGACTTATGTTTCTGTAAGTTGCTGTGAATATCATTTTGAATCTGCCAACCCATCTCCTGAGACTCAGTTTCTCCATTATAGAGAGTTAGACTTCACATATAATATAAGCGCTAAGTAACATAGGATAGATGAAGTGCTTTGCACACATCATGACAACAGAAACTGTGAAGTGAAAGTTAATTATTATTGCTATGTAATTCTGTCAAAGATTGAAAAGTAAGTATGAGCAGGATCTGACCAAAATGTGTTTTGATTCTAAGGTCCCTATTTTTCTTTGTCTTTCCAACTACCATGCTGTTTGAAGGACTGCAGGCCAATCCTTTCAAAGGATTATGACCCCCTGTAAGCAAGGAAGAAAGACCCTGTTCTTAATCACAGGGTGTTGATTAGGTTTGATTGCATGTTCCATGGTTATTGTTGATCTGGGGAATGATGGATGGTCACTGGTTGTCACTGTCTCATCTTTGCTATAATTGTATGAAATATTCGTTGGGGTTGAGCACCTCTTACTCAGATACATTAACAATAATTTCCCCAAATCTGTTCCCTTGAAAGACATTGAATTATTTCCAAAGGTCCTGTGCATCTCCTTTGCAGTGCAGGCAAAAGTGCATCCATAAATTACTCAACTGACACAGATGGGGACCTGAACAGTGGAGCAGTTGGCTACAAATTTTTCTTCTCAGACATGTCCTGTTTGATGGTGGGACTGGCAGAGAAGCTCTGGGAGTGCCATCCTGGTCACGTACGAGCAGAACTGGTGTTTCCTTTCGGAGGAGGAAGTGGACAGGCTGCTAATCCATGTTGGAGCTTTGCAGTCTGACAGCAATGACTAAGGCAACTTGAAATTAATTTCCCTGTTGTGATAGCTCTCTGCTGCTTCGCCTATCTCTTCCTGGCTAAAACAAGCTGTGAAAGGATTCAAAGTAGGAAGAGCACCTGCTAATGCTAATACAGAATTATATTCAATTTCCTAATACCCTAAAAAATACCCCAAACCCAATACCTTACACCACTTCCAAGAGTGTACAATGTTGATTCTCTGCACCTCAGTTTACTAATCCTTACAAGAGGAGTATGTTAAAGGTTGTGAAGGTAAAACTCCTGGTAGTATAGAAATAGCTCTAGAATCTAATATATGGCAAATCACTGGTACAGCATGCCTTTAAAGATTATATCTTTGCCATGCTATACAGCTTAATTTCTCTAAATAGAAGCATATTATATTTCCATCAAATAAGAGAAATGTCCTCAATTTTTTAACTTTGTCATTCTACCCCTTGATCAAAAACAAAGTGAGTGATTTGTTATTGTTTCTTTTGCTGTTTAAAGTAAAAAAATTAATATCTGGAATAAACAGGAGAGACACATTGATTTTTCTTCTTAAAGAATCAATAAATCAATTATGCTGATGGGATAGAGAAGTAAATCTCAATTTCTTTTAAAGTCTCGTAGTAAATTATTTTCTACTTTCCTTAATAACTATACTTAGATCATAAGCTGAAATACAAGGCATTAAGCAAACATTACATTTTACAATGGCAATAAACTGTATGGAGGAGTATGTGATGCTAAAAATTTGTATTTCCAATTGTTTACAAAAAGTTTAACTATTGGGGTGATTACTGGGTCAAACATTGTACTATTTTATAATCATTACCTTATGTAATTTTTGTTCATGTCAGACATTTAAAATAAGTCTTTTAAATCACACAGAAATAAGAAACTCAAACCCAATTTGTCCGAGGAAAAAGTCAAGGCCTCACTATACTGGCAATTCTGAGACTTACAATAGTTCCACTTATGATAGTTCAACTTTACAATGGCCTGAAAATATATTTTCAGTAGAAAATGTAATTCAAGTTTTGAATTTCTTTTTCTGGGCTAGAGATGTGTGGTAACAGTCTCTCACAACGCTGAGCAGTGGCAGTGAGTTTCAGATTGTAGTCAGCCACACAATCAATCACGAGGGTAAACAACCAGCACTCTGCAGCATACTTCGCTGCTGAACTATGACATTAGGTAGGTTAGGTATATTAAATACATTTTTGATTTATGGTCCTTTCAGTTTACCATGGATTTATTGTGACTCACCCCCATCACAAGTAGAGGAACATCTATAACAGGTTCAAGTGGGGTTTGGGGTATGTTCTGTTAGTATTCACTAGGTTCTAGATGAGAGTAATGGTAAACTATACAGGATTCTTGCTTATTAATGTCACTAGGCAAAACAATTTCCACCTAAACTGACTTTGTCAGCAGGATCAAGTTCAGGCAATAACCTGTTTGTAAGAGTTTTAACCTCCTACTATGTGTCAAGAACTAGACTACACACTGGAGAGTGAAGTAAGTGATAAATACAAACCCCGGTCTTGTGTTTTGAAGCTTACTTTCATGGCACGTGGAAAAGAAGAGACAGAGACTAATTAAAGAATAATTCATAAAATTACAAACTTTGATAAATACTAGGAAGAAAGAAAGTGTGGGAGATAGGATTTAATTTCTGCAAATGGGATGTAACAGGAAATGTTTCCCCTGCGGACATGAGAGAAAGTAATAGTGCACCTCAAATTTGCAACAAACTTCACCAGACAAAGACTGGGGTGTAAGATATGCTAGGAAAAGGAGATGATGGTTGCAAAGATTCTGAACCTTCTGTATGGAAGAAGCATCAACTCATGAAAACAAAATAAGGCCACTGTAGCTGGAGAATGCGATGTCATATCTTTGATGGCCATATCACTCATTCCTTCTCTACCTTGATGTTGCCATTACTCCATTGGGAGGAAAAGTCTATTTCACCAACTCAGGGGAATTCCTGTGGGCTTGCAATGGATCTGACCGATTAAATGTGGTAAATATTGGCAATATACTATTATAGTACTTAACTGTCCAGGCTGCATATGGCTCTTGCTTCTTGGAAGCTATATTCCATGTAAGAATTACAGCTGTCCTAAGTTTATCACACGTGGACATCATGAAGGACAATACAATCATAGAGTGAAATAGAACAAAGCACAATGAACTGCCAGACATGCTCCCACCCATGTCCAGGAAGAAGCAGGGTTGGAAGTGGGTCCTCCAGGTGTAAACAGAAACAACTAGCCTCTGAGCCCTTCTTAAAGTCCTGGTTACAAAATTATGAGCAAAGCAGGAAGGATATTTTAAGCCACTAAGTTAAAGGAAAATTAGTATTTATCAATAACCGGAGAGCATGCATGTGGATATAAACATAGGTGATCCAAACAGGAAGAGATAGGGGTGTTCATTCAGAATTTCCAGGGAATTAGTCCCCAT
The DNA here is from genome assembly GCA_004027595.1 of Dinomys branickii. Classification (NCBI taxonomy): domain Eukaryota; kingdom Metazoa; phylum Chordata; class Mammalia; order Rodentia; family Dinomyidae; genus Dinomys; species Dinomys branickii. The sequence goes on from PVLD010002109.1 coordinate 149,193, forward strand.
CACTGGGGTTTGACAGAGACTGGAAAGCAAGAAGGCAAGTAGGAAAGGTTTACTGTAAGATAAAAGGAAGCCAATAGGAGTGCTCTGCTTAGACGTTGTTGGTACAGAATGCTATAGAGAGGTACCCTATGTGATTAGTTTGGAGCATATTTGTCTTTCTCTGGTTGGGCTTCATTTGGAAAAGAGAGTAACAATTAAGTAAGCTGGCAGTGACTGATTAAGTTCTGGCCATTTGGGGCCAATTGCTAAAGAGATTGTGGTTTGACCTCCTCCTACACTACATGCAGCATGGCTTGTGGATCAGAGTGCTATTTTCACATGTGATCTGCCCATTTCCTGTTAAATATATTCACTGTTTTTAGTCAGTATGATTCAAGCTAAGGCTACTCTTTAAGATATTGTTCTAAACATGCCAACTGGAGTTGATTTTGTGCTTGCCATGTCTAGATGGAGAAGAAATGAAATAAAGTTAGCACACAAACATGGCACAGAAACAATGATGAGAAGTGAATTGAAAAAAACCAAGTGAGGCAGTAGGCATTAGAGAGACGGAAAGAAATATGTAATATGCCTTGTGTCAAGGCTCATGGGATCCAAAACTAAAAAACCACATAAGACTCAAGCAAATGCTGTTAAGGATTTCAGGCCTCAGGCTTGAGCTCATTCATTTAACAAATGCTAACTGATCACCTTTCATGCAGTGAGGACTGATTTATTATTGGAGACAGTGTGTTGAGCAAAACAAGCCAAGTCCTTGCTCTCATGAAATCTGCAATCTATCAGCTAAAAGACAGATAACATATATGTGAGAAAAGAATTGTGCACGAAGGAAAGCGTGGAGCTTGGTACAAAATGTCTGTAGTTGTTCATTAGCTTGTAAAAGATGGTCCAAGAAAGCTTTGCAAGGGATGATGCTAAGGTCTGAGGGAAATCCTAGGGAGAAAGCACAGTAGGCATTTCCATAGCCACACAGAAGTCCAGAGACAGGAAAGAGCTAGGTATGTTCAAGCTGATGAACAAAGGCTGCTGTGGCCTGAGCGTTGTGATGCAGAAATGAAGAAACTCCAAGTGATGAAGTGAAGAAACTCAAACTTAAGCAGGAACCAGCCCACTCAAGGCCTTCTAGGCCTCCATGGTGAGTCTGGATCTTATTTACGTACTGTGTAAAGCCATTGGGGAGCTTTATGCTGGGGTTGGAATGAAATGAGGAGAGTAATTATCTAATTTACTCCTTGAAGAGCTCACTCCCCCTGGTCTTATAACATGATACAGTGGATAGGAAATTCAAAGAATGGACTCCAGATTCAGACACAAACACAAGATAGGTCACAGTCCTGGAGTGAGATGCTGTCAAGACGCAGGACGGTGGTACAAAGTTTGCAGGCATAGGACTGTCTTGGTTACTTTTTTGTCGTTGCTGAGACAAAATGCCCAACACCCAAAATGAAGGAAGGAAAGGTTTATTTAGCTTACAGTTTGTGGAGGTTTCAGTCCATACTTGTCTGGCTCAGAGGCAGAGTGGCACATGGCAGAGGGCAAACTGTTCATGGCAGCGTAGCACAGCAAAAACAACCAGAGCAAAAGGGAAGAATGGCTGCAAGCAGCCTCCTTTTCTCCTTACATTGTAAACAACCTACCCCCACCCAGGGGTCGTAAACCTCTCATACAATCTCCATGCCCTCCTCTTCCACAGGCTCAGGATGTTTACAAAGGAAGCACCCCAGCTTCCTCTTGAGTCACTCAGCTAAACCTCTACATTCCCCAAGTTGACACAATGTATCAACCATAACAAGGACATAAGCATAAGAGAAGAAATTTAACCAGCTAGCCATCCAAGCCCCAGCCTATCAGACTCTCAGTAACATAAAAAGCCCATTTACTATTTATTCAACAGACTATATGCCAGACAATTAATTTCTCTGTATTGTTTAATCTTTCTAACCACTTTATGAGATTAATACTCTTCTCTCCATCTCATAGATGGGGCAACTGAAGTTCAGAAAGTTAAAGGCCTTGTTCCGGTTTTCACATCATGCAGACTGCATTGCTGAGTCAGACAGAAGCGTTACTGCACAACCCCACAACCCCGTGGCTGGTATTCTGAACCACTACACATACTATTTCCTCAAGCCAAGTAGACTTGATATTGAGTCCCCTGAATACTGAAATCCACTTCCTGATATACCCCTACCCAGGACCAACACCATATTCTATCCTCAAACTTGGAAAGAATGGAGGTGCTGCTCCATAACTATGAAGAGAGAATGAATTTGGTGGTCAGAAACAGGCGAGGACTCAATTCCCAGGCTGTGGTCTGACTTAAGAATCATCACCAACAGTGCATAAAGAGCCCGAATTTGGAAACAATGGGATTTCTCAGCTGCAGCCATTGCCTACCCGTACTCTGCACATGCGCACATTCATGCAGAAACTCACACATACGCCTGGGCATGTGCCCCGAGATAGGTACAGCACGTGTGCATTCTTTTCAGTTTTTGCAGAAGCAGCAGATGGATAATTGCAGCCCCTAAGTGCCTAATCTGCTCTCCGGGACACGGGCAGATTTCTGAGCCAACAAACTTAATTGAACTTTCTATTCCAGCTGGAAAAGGTTACAGAGTTGCTGCATACACAGCACAGGCAGAATGAAAAGGTCAGCGGCGCAGTCCGTTTTGTAATGGAGTGACCAAGGCATATTGTTTTGTTTTGTTTTCTTTTCCTTGTTTTTTTTTTTTTTTTTACTTTTTGTTTCTTTCCTTCCAAATGTTTTTTGTAATATTTCCTACAACCACTACATTGTAAAACTTAATTAGGGCAAGTAGTATTTCCTTCCCCACTCCCGGCATTTTAAAGAGCTAAACAGTAGGCCAACACTGTCTGTGGTCCTCAAAGGTTGCTTAAGCTCCCATGTGAGAAGAGGAAGTGCATTTCGTTTAAAGGTAAGGGTCTGGGCTTAAAACCTTCTTGAAAACAGTCAAAGACCCACTCCATCAGTGCATCTCCAAGTTTAGCATGTGTAAGTATTAACTCGAAAGTGTTTTTAGAAAAGATTCCTAGACCCATCCCTCAGAGGTGCTGTATCAGAACAGGGTGAGCATTTGCATTTTCTCAGCCTGAGAAGTTGAATTTTTAATAAGCTCTGAGATGGTACTAATGCTGTAGGTCCCTGGATCAAACACTGAGCACACTGTTCTACAATCCTTTCCCTGCTGAACCTACTGACCTGCTCTTATCATTGAGTGCCTCAGTAATAGCATTATATCCCAAAATGGAGAAGATGGAAAAGAAGAGAACTTTGTTTGAGTGTGTGCTGTTTAGATCACTCAGAAAGACAGGGTTCACTTCTGAGTGCTACAGTTTAAGAACCTTCTGGAAGCTGGAATCCATCCATAGATATATAACCAGAGGGCATTGTGCTGACATCCAAGCTAGAGTTTAAATAATGGGTAGAATTTGAACATGCCATGTGCTGGGGGCAGAGTGGAAAACGTTGAATCCTGTGAAGAAATAAGGAAATTTCTTAGCTGAAAAGAAAATTTTTGAGAAATATGATTCCTGTCATCAAATAGCTGAAATACTGTCTTGCAGAACAGAGATTAAGTTTTGTCACTGCAACTCCAAAGGATGGGACCAAATGTTGACTAAGGGGTCTGGGGGACATGAGGGAGTGGTATTGGAACTCAAGCTAAGGAAGCAATAGAAAGTCATTTCTAATAATTAAAGTGGGAATTGACTGTGGCATGAGGGAGTTTGCTCCCCACCATTGAGAGTATCCAATCAGAGACTGGGAAACAGTGTCCTGGGGAAGCTATAAAGCCAACTGAAACATCGTTACAAAGTTGGACTGGGTAGTTAATTTCTCCCATAGTATTCTAGACACAATTAATGTTCAATAAACGTCAAAATAATATATCTCTTGATTTGCTGTTTTTACTTCCTCTAGGATTTCTCAAATGAGTCCCTTAGATCTCCTACTTGGATTCCTGAAGCATCTTTTGATATATCTCCTTGTTTTCAGTTTGCCTGTCATTAAGTCTATGCTTTACATGGTTGCCAGATAAAATACAAATATTATCATGTCTACTGGTGGATAAATTCATCCTCTGTTTAATGTCCTTAACTATTTCCCTATTGTCTAGCAAATAATTGTCACCCTCCCTGGACTGTAACACAATCCTGCTATGACCTAGGCACTACTTAACAGGTCTCAGCCATCTCAACTATTTTGCTATTGTAAAGGTACCTCTCCTGGATTTCCTTTTGTACAATAGTCTATTGCAAGCCTCTCTGTCTTTGCTTAGAATGCATTGTCTACTTGGGATAACTCTTAACTCTCCAGACTACTTGAGGGGTTGTCCCTTAGAGGAAACCATTCCCAGTAGCTCAGGATGGGAATCAGAATGAAGAAGTGTGTAGTAGCCTGTTGCTCATAGGTAAGAAAATTTACTCTGATATATTTATGTTAAGGTAGAAGAAGTTATTCTCAACTGCAGAACAAACTAATATATTCCCAAGAACGTGCAATAGAAACTTAAAATGTGAGTGTGTTCTTTTCAATTTTTTTATGTTAAAGAGAATTGAATTGGTATAATTTAGAAAATAAACAATATTTAACCAATGTAGACCTAGAGGACGCAAGAGATCTTTCTGAATCTTGATACTTCAAATCCAAAATGGGATTAATGTTAACACCATGCAGAACCGTGGTGAGTCCCACTTAGGGATGCTGTCACTGAAAGAAGTCCATTTGGAAAGATTTTATTGAGGTGCTTTTCCTCCTTAACTTCATCGAAGTTTCTGGTGTGTTACCCCTTGTGAATGTGAATGTGCTCATCTGCATACTTCATACACACTTACCCACACCCAAGGACAAAGAATGAAACCTCACTATAAATTCCATTTGTCGCCAAGTATTAGTAATAACTATACTTACATTAAAATTAACATCATCAGCAAGTGGCTAATAAGAGCTACAATCCTCATTTCCTGGAGAGAAAATGGAATAAAATGAAACACACCATTTCTCTCAACAACAACTTAGTATCAGAGTGTTAAACCCTTCACTGGACCCAATTTGATAATTTGTGACTTGAGAGTCTGTTTTTCAGAGAGGAGAATAAATACAACCTTCCAACGGGGTGCCAATGTACATTAAACTGGAAATTTCCAGAGAGACCTGAGACCGCAGGCACTTCTACCATATTGTCTGCCACAACAGGATCCTCTCTGTGTCCCTGCCTTACATGCCCTGATCTGCCACATGGAATCCAAGACCATGTATCCCAAAAAGGGTACCACCTCCCCGCTCCTCCAGCTTCCTTAGGACCCTAATTCTAGTCTTCCCTTCTCGACTGAAATCGATGTGCTGTACAGAAGATTGTACTATTTATCTCTCCTTCAGAGCTAATGACCTACCTAATGACTTGCTGCTGGCTTGTTTCTGTTTGAATTACACATGTCCTTGAGGGGCCACAGAAAAAGAATGCTGCATGTCCCCTTGAAGGCCTTTGGTGGACAAGCATAGCCAGTCACAGTACTTCCTTTCCTTACATTCAGAAATTGGCCTTGGAATCCTCCCTAGAAGCGGCTATATGAGCTATAATAATAACAAACATTTATATTGCACTTGTTTATGAGACACTTGGAGATTTTCACAGATTAACATACTCAATCCTCTCAATGATCTTATGAGATAAGTATTGTTAGTCATCCTATTTTGCAGAAAAGAAAACTTAAGCATAGCCAGATTAAGTGGCTTACAGCCACACACAATAAATATGCTAGAAGCTAGGATATAAAGTTAGGCAATTTAGCAACAGATTCTTACTCTGTGCACTTAGTCATTGTCCTGTTCTAAGAAAACATTCCAGAAAACTTCCTACCAATTCTTGGAATTTGCAGAAGTGGTAAAAGGAATGTAATCCCTTTGCTTCCCTGGTTATAAAACAGTATGGATGGAAAGGATTTTGGTGTCTATCACCCCCACTTCTGCCATGCCACGGATGAAGGATTTGAAATCAAGAGATATTTCAAAATAGTTTGTGGGAAACAGTGACTTAATAGCCTTTGAATCTTGATGCTGTGGTTATAATTTTCATATCAGCACTTGTTTGCTGAATTCTCATTGCAGGCTAGATGTTGTGCTAAATGTTTTATGTACATTTTTCCTTTAATTCAGAGGGAATTCTAGAATAAGAAAACTGGTACAGAGTAGTTAAGGCATGGTCCAATGTCACACAGCTGGTAATGGGAGGAGTGGAATGTGCTCTTGTTCTGGCTGACTTCACAGCCCCTGGGGTAGGCCACAGAGTAACACTGGATAACAAGGTCAGACTCTGGCTGAAATTATACCACTTCTTATGATTGAGAAGAAATCAGAGACCTGTCATTGATTTATAAATTCTTCTTTTACTGCCCATACACTGAGAAGCCTGAGTTTTCACCTCATGGAACATCACAGAAGGAAATAGGATACAATCTTGAAATATGAAGAATCAAAATACCACATGGAAGAAACATTTATAGAGAGATATCAAGTTCATATTTCAAATGTAATTGCATAAGATTGGCAAGAATTCCTAGGCAATCTAGAAATTTAGAAATAGACACTGAAGTGAAATAAAGCCTTGAATAACTTTTAAATTTATAGGCAGAAATCAGTGAGCAGAAATGTTCCTAGAAAATTAAAGTATAAACTCCATGTGGTCAAAAGTCTTGGTTCTAGAATCTGTTTCCCATCAGCCCATCAGCACAATATATATACTAGACTCCATTTAAACTTTAATGGTACATAAGCCATTGTATCAGTGTAAGAATAAGTCTTAAAATGATGATGAGAAGCTCCAAATATACATCTAATTCCAAGCTTGGTGCACAGCGCATATAATTCTTGCCTACTTGAATTAAAGGAGAAAAAATGCAAAAGAAGAATCATTTCTAAACATAATAATTGTATTAAGTGTGCTTTGGGTGACTTTGAGGTCATTTACACATCCTCAACTCATGCTTAATCCCTTGTTATATCCTTAGCCGAAAAGTTGCCCAAACCCTGATTAAATACTAGGAATGAAGTATTCGAAGGAAACTTAGATAAAAAGAAATAGGAAGTACCACTTCTTATGACATTAATTTATCTGCATCTCTGTCTTTCAATTCCATTTTTATAAATAATTAAATCAGAACCTCTATAACACGAGGCTGAGATAATTCAAAGCTTTGCTCTATGAGAAGGAGCCTAGTTCCAAAGTTTAAGTCCTTTTTCATGGATTGTTCAGCATCTCCCATCCAATATTCATCTCCTGGCCAGAGGCCATTATTCTTGATGGAAGAAAAGTTTACCAGAGAGAAGTTCATTCCCGATTTCATAGACCATCAAATCCATGGATTCTATTGCAAACCTGCTAATCTCAGAGCTAAGAATTGAACAGGAGGCATTGAGCCATGACTACCTAGTGTCTTTAGAATCATAACACTATAGCCATTTAGTGCTAGAAGGGAACTTGGAGGTAATTTCATTCTGGCTTGTCATTTTGCAGATGGGGTGACAGAGAGTTAAGAGACTTGTCCAAGGTCACACAGCTGGCTAATGGCAGAGTTGCACATAGACCCCAGCTCTCAAGACACCTGGCCTCACTATCTGTCCACTCCCCCATTCTGTCTGCTCTGGCTGCTCAGCTGCCACGAGGCCTCTGCAGGGTTGGCTTCTCAGTAATCAGCCTCAGGAAATAGATAGAGAAGTTCTTCTTTCTTGTCCTTCATACCTCTAATCTGTCATTTGCTTCAATCTACTGCATGAAAGTGTTTCCAGTTTGATTACCACTGTAAAACAAAAGACAACTTTTGATTTTCCCTTCAAACAAGTTGTTTACACTTGGTTGGTTTTATTGTATAATGCAGTGGGTATCTTTGTCCTATTAAAAAATGCATCTTAGCAAAGGATAAAATCATGACCCTCATATAAATGTAAACTGAACACATGCCTCCTCTTTTTATTGATAGGGAGCCTAAAGCTCAGAGAGGGGGAAGGGACATGCTCCACAAATACCAAACTTTGAAAAATTCCAGTTATCGGTTGCTCAACCAAGATTACTCTCCACAGTGCCCCTGCTTGCACATGGAGGGTTTTGCCTCATGCAGTGTATTCAATAGTATCTAGAGGCATTTTTTATTGTTAAAACTGAAGAGTGTAGGCAGTATTACAGGCATCTGGTGAGTAGAGGACAAAGATGGTGCTAATTATCCTAACGTGCATAGAATAGACCTTCATCACAAAGGATTGTTGGCCTCAGAGAAAGCTCCGAACTCCAAGGATAGCTGGTTCAAAGACCAGCTGGCTAATCTCTGGCTTTTTAAGTGAAAAGAACTTAAACTTCAGAAGCAGATGTGTTGGAGATAGCGCTAAATAACTTCATCCTACTCTTATAGAGAACAGATAGATAAATTTAATTTGCTTAAATAAAATAAAAATATTTTACTTCACTCATGAGTTAATGATGGGACCAGTAAGAGGTTTTAAACAAATCAAAAGAAACTTTTTGGAAAAACCTCACAGGCAACCAGGATGACTGAAATAGATTTACAAATAGATGCAAAACCGGTCAAACATGAGAAAGTAATAAACGGTATCTCCACTGCGTGCAACTTGTATTCCTGGGGGATAATAATTATTTGCATTAATATTGGTTTTCTTCCAATTTAAGGAATTGTAAAGTAGCTCAAAGATAATGAAATGTAATTCAATGTAGAGACAGTGTCTGTAACCCAGAAGAGTAGAGTACATAGGAACTTGAGTCATCTTTTTGTGTCCGTTTCAAAATCTTTTCCAATTTTTCTACATTCCCAAGAAAGGATAATGTTCCCCTCGATAATGACAGCTGTGAATATCTGCAGACAGGAAACAAAGTCTGTCATTGTCACTCACACACAGTCCCTCTCAGGCCTTGTTCCCTTGCCCCCTTCTCCCTTTTCACCCGTTTGCACGGCCTGGTCTCATCCGTCCTCCACAGCTTTCCTCTTCCATCTGTGAGAGCTGCAGAGGGCCAAGACAGCTGTATTCAAGCCCTCCTTGCCTTTTCCTCTTTTATGACTTTTGAGCAGAGACTTGACCTCTCTGAATCTCAGATTCCTCACCTGAGAAATGGTGATTATGGCTTCTGCTTCACAAGGATTTGATCCAAATAAATTTCCGGGTTGTACATGTTTTCTTCATCTGGCTTTTCAGGGACGTGTGCTAGGGATATTTATTTATTAAAAGGCGGTGTTATAGGAAGAAGGATAAGTTCTTATGTGGGTATTCATTAAAAAGAGAAAATATATTTCATCTGCAGGATCTGGGCCCTAGTCACTCCCCAAGTCATCATTTATGAAGTATCCAATAATAAGAATGCTCACTATTAAGTTCCATATGTCAGATGCTATGTAGTGTTTTACATACATTATTAATGAAACTTTACTCTTACCTTTTAAAATAAAGATGTAATCATCTCTGATTCATGAAGAAGACAACCATAGATGTTCCATTCAGGTTCTAATACATTTCTTTTTTCATAGAAAAACCCATGCCTTCAACTACACATCGGGTTTCTGGGAGGGTCAGCTGGAATAGTAACACACTCCTCAGTTCCCATGCCCCATGACCTGCTATTTATACTTCTTCTAAAAGTTGTACTTAATTATTTCATAATGCTGAACACAGTTTGGGCCAGTCACTTCAATAGGGACATCTCACTTGCATCTGAATTATTTTCTAAGCACAAGATACCAGCCCTTCTACACATTTAGGGAATTCAAGAGTGACATAAAAATACAGATTCCTGGTCTTCCTGAGTTTCTCCTCATGGACCGCTCAACCTTTATTAAGTGTGTATTCTTAGGAAATTTAATTAACAGCTCTAAGCCATACTTTACATATTTGAAAACTATAGTGATATAGTGCCTAGTACTTAAGGGATAAATGAAATAATTCATTTTAACATTTGCTTGATTGTTTGCAACACAGTAAATATCCTATAAAAACCATTAACCTGACTTTTCTATTGTTAGTAACAGAAAACATTGCATAGCACATAGCACTTAAAGCAGAAACAAATGCCCTGCAAATCCTTGGTCCAAGTAATGATCATGGAAAGATAAAGTGCTGAGTCTCCTTCTCCTTCTTCTTCTCCTTCTCCTTCTCCTTCTAATTCTCCTTCTTCTTCTCCTTCTCATTCTTCTTCTCTTGTCTTGTGAGACGAGATTTCACCATGGAGTTCAGGCTGACGTTGAACTTACTTTGTTGCCAAGACTGGTCCTGAACTCATAGGGATCCTCCTGCCTCAGCCTCCTGAGTGCTGGAGTTACACTTGTGTGCCACTTGGCCAGGGAAGTCTTACCTTTATAATCCTAAAAACCTGCCAGCTTCATGATTCCACTCATGATAGAACAGGAGTTTGTGCCTAAGTGCCTTGTAATCAGACATCATCATGATTATTACCACTTACTAGCTGAGTTAGTAATAAGCCATCTATTTAATATTTATGCACATCTATTTTATAATCTGAAAAATAGGTATAGTAAAAGTAGTAGGAAATTTATACCACTGCTGTAAGATTAAATATGTAAAGAGTTAAGCACAATGCTTGGGATATAGTGTTTAAAAAACATTAGCTGTTATGATGGAAGAAGAGATTTGGAGGAGTAGCAAAAGGAACTTTTCCACTGCTTTGAAGTTTAACAATTTTCTTTCTGGAAAACAAAAGAAAAGTAGGATTGCTGCTTTTCACAGAGTGGATCTACTGATACAGAAGTAGCCTTAAAGGATCATATTGAATCTTGCGATTAAGCAGAAGCCACCTAAGAAGCAAGTTTGGAAGGTGTGAGATCATGGACTGGTTCTCAGAAATTCTAAATTTTCTAAAACATTATGTTGAAACTCCTTCATCTCCTTCCTGTGAAAGGAAAAGATTTGACCTGCCTCTGCAAAATCATGTATGTTCTAGCCCCTCCTATTTTATTCCAAATAAACAAACCCTGTGAAACAAAATCAAAATTCCTCTCATTATATAATCATTTTTTGAATCTGTATTGGTCTAGATTATCTGTCAAATGAAAATTCTTTCCCAATATTCTTAACCTATGAAAGTCTCATTATTTTACTCATGGCTAAGTTTCACTGTCACTCCATCATTTATCTCCTTCCTATCCATTGAAAATGCACCCTTAACTGGCCTTGTATTTCACTGTGTTCGTTTATCCAGACCGTCTTGCTTATCTCACCTTCACGACTATGTTGTAAGTTCCTTGAGGACAAAACCAACAAAAACTTCATACCCATGTTGCCCAAAATTCATACTATAAGCTCTTTCACACGTGTATTAAATATTAGCAAAATTAAACTGAAATTTAAACTTTCCAAAGACATGTGGGTTTTAGGGAAGATGCCCGTGCGTGATTAATCTCTAACAGAACTGTAGATGAATCCACCTGAGAGAAATAAAACTCCAAAAGCAGTTTCCCCAGAGTGAATGTTTTTCTAGTAACTAATGAAGCTACTATTATTGACATGTACCAACTTCTAAGTTACCCGTATGACATATCTCAATTAACTATTACAACAGTTCAGTGAGGTGTTTCCCATGATCATCCCTATACTGTGTATTAACAAACTGAATTCTGAAGAGATTTTATGATTTCCATGGGATTCCACAAATAGTATATGATGGATTCTTGATATGTTAGCAGATTTTATAAGTTTAGTCACTATGAATACTCTCTGAGAGCCAGAGAAACCCTCGCCCCGAGGTAAACATTTAAGAAAGATTCAGGACCAAGGACAGCGCGTGGCCCACACTTGGTCTCCTTTCTTTTGAAGTATAACCATCTCTGGCTCATTTTCTAAACTCTATATCCACCACCCATTCCAGTAATCCCCTAGTGAGAATCAGCCAGGAACTGCAAGGACAGGCCTGAAGGGAGCTTAATCAGGAGGGCCAGAGCTAGATGAGTAAGAATGGCAATGCTACAGTGAAATTACCCTGCTGTTTTGTCCTCACGGTACAATACTAAGAAAGGCCGCAGGGACGGTAAAACACTTCCCATTGCTGCTTTCTCTCTTTCTCTGTAATGTAGCCAGAGACTTAAATACGATTGAGTTAATCTTTGAAGAAAACAGAAAATACTGTAACAATAAAGGCGGTAACATGGTTACAAAGGAGAGCTACTGCTCCTTTCTGCATTCTAAATTCCGAGGATAATTCTGCAGAGCTTCATTACCAGAGTATAATTGTGTTATAGAACTCTAAATCACCGTGCTACACTTAACTGGCAATAACATTAAGATAGCGCAGATATTCATTTTAATTAAAACATAGCCTCAAACTATTTCCCTGCCATAAGAGGCAAAACTTTCTCTCTTTTTCTTTTTTCGCTTCACAGAAACTTTCATTTGTTAGCACATCTATGGCCAGCAGTAGATAGATTTAAAGACAATTAGAAAATTCCACCTTATAAGCCAGGAGCAGTTAGCGCTTTGCTGAAGAAGATGGATAGCAAGAGAGATGGTATTGGTTTTATTCTTTTTCTAATATGTGAGGCACTGGCAGCAATTGGTTCAAAGGGGTTGAAGTTTCCAGATAATCACCTCAAGACTCATGCAAATAGAAACCGAAATGTTTTGGTCTCAAAGTTAAACTTCTCAGTTGCCAGAAGCCTTCTGGAATTCCCCCATTGCCTGTGGCTCAGGCATTCATTTATTTAGCAAATACTTATTGAACGCCTATTTTGTGCTGCAAGTTGAGGATCAATAGATGGGTAGAACTGGCTCTTTTCCTTAAATATACACCAAGCTGGCCAATATTTCTGGGGACATTGTCATATGAATAAGAAACTTCTTTGCAAAATGTTTTATAGAAGGTAGAATCCAAAATCCCTATCTTCCCTCAGAGACAGGAAACTTGGCATGGATTTTGAAATACATGCAGTTTTCTAGACAGACAAGTGAATGATGACAGCAAAGAAATTATATGTACACAAAATATGTTGCAGGAAGTCATATGGGATATTTGGGAGATTCTAAATCGTTCAGTATTGCTAGAGTGCTGTATGTAAAGAATTAAGGGGAAAATGATGTTGGTAAAGTCCAAGATGTAGAGATTCTTAAGTACATGGGAGAGTGTGGGCATCTGATTATAGGAGGCCAAGAGTGACTGACCAGTTTTTGGTCTTATTTTCATTGATATAAAAGTGACTATGGTGGGCACTGTAGTGTATGCTTTCAATCCCAGCACTTGGGAGGCTGAAGCAGGAGGACCGCCATGAGTTTAAGGCAACCTCGGCCTCGACTCTAGTGAATTCAGCCAGCCTGAATCACATACTAATAACCTGTTGTTTTTTTTTAAAGTGACATAATGGCTTTAGCAGGTGAAGATCAAATTCTGTTCTTTAAATTCAAATTTTCAATTCATTTTCCACACACATAGTGATATTTGTATGGCTGGCAACTGGACAAGAACCACTGATCAATGTTTCTGAGTGTATACTCCATGACAAATACTTTGTATGTAATATTTTAGGTTATCCTTAAATGTTCAAGGATCAGTGTTCTCCATTTCACATATGAGGAAACTCAGGTACACACAAATTAAATGATCGGCTAGAAAGAACTGGGATTCAATCTCAGATCTATCTCCAATTTCTCTGCTTTAGAACTAGAATCACTGAGCAAGTTTTGTGGTGCCCAGTGTATTCTATCAAATATGAACTAATATACAGCATCTTGCTGCTACCTCTTCTTATTCAAAAGATGATTCTGTATTTCATTCTGTGACCACCACTCAGGCTATCTGTCATTAACCTTACTCATGACCCTTGCACTCCTAGGTCTCCATCTTCTCGTGTGTACATGTTGAAACTCACCTTCCACTTTGAGGTTAGACCGAACATTCACCTACTGCAGGATGCTCACCATGAGTGTCTGCTAGAATTAACAGCTTCTTCAGCAAGTCAGTCATTGTTTCAGGTGCTGGATTTCAGAGATGTATGGAGCAGATGAAGCCACTTTTCTGGTAGGGCTTAGTTTTGCAGCTATACAGTGAATGAGTGTCAGAACTGAAATTGAACCTGATAGTCTTACATTATAACTGCACTGCCCAATGTGAGAGCCATTTGCTGCATGTGACTTTTGAGCACTTGATGTGTGGCTAGGGTAAAACGAGAGGGGTTATAGCTGTAAAAATCACACAAAATGGTAAAAATACTTCACAAATGTATAAAATGTCTTCTAAATTATGTATGATGCCCGTTTCTTTTGAAATAATAATATCATATTTAGTGAGTCAAATACTGTGTTATTAAAATCGATTTCACCTATTTCCTTTCTACCTTTTAGTGTGGGTGCTGTGAAATTTAAAATGGTATGCAACTTGCTTTACATTTTTATAGGAGGACACTGGTACTCCTAATTATAATGCCATAATATTATGCTATTATGCCATAATAGCTCTCTAATAAAGGGATAAATTTAAAATACAACTGAAGAAAGAAGCGAACATTTTGTCACTGATATCAGTGATATAATAAAATGTGCCAGTAGGAGGAGAAGAGAAGTTTCCATTAGAAAGAACAAAGATCTATTTGATAATGTGATCTGTAAGTACCAATATATTGTACAAAATAGGTATAGAGCTTATTTCTTTTACCATAGAGTTAATAGTTACATGTATTAAAAAATATTTGGACTTTTTTAACTCACAGAAGACACTGAGAATAACAGAAGTGTATGGTTTTTAAAAAAAATTACTGTTTCTTTAATCCATGCTCAGAATGCCTCAACCTTGGATCTCAAAGTGCTCCATCAGTGGATCATATTTGCATGTCTACTGCAGAAAAAGTTCTCCAAATTTCTTCCAAGATTCACGTATCAAGTGAAGTGCATGTACCACCAAGCATGCATTTGAATTTATTTTGTCTGCCTTTTCTTCTTTAATTCCACGGTGAACTCATACACCCCATGAAACATCAATGCCCTGTATTTCACTAGATCTATTACCACTATTTTAGAGCCTGGCCTATAGTACATGTGTAATAGAAAGGCATTCCGTGCTGAGTATCAGGAGAAAATAAAACAAGTATATTTAATAGACTTGTGCTACCAGTCATTGCCTTGAGATACATTTGCAAAGCTTTAAATAGTTGCCCAAGTGCTTTTACATCCACTTAATCTTCATAAAACTAGAAGAGCAAGGATCGTTGGAAAAGTGAAGCAAGAGACAAAGTCGCCAGTCTGAAGTGGAACTAGTAGTTATAAATGGTACGACTGATCTTCTCATTCTGAGCTTGGGGCGTTTTTACCACATTATGTTGATAGATGTAGGTAAAAGTTCTTTGTTAAGGTATTGTGTATTGGGGATTTTTTTTTTTTAATTTCTCTTTAGCCTCAAACTCAACTATGTCCCATATTAGCTTCCTCATATCAGGTTACTTTCTTCTGTGCATCTATTTATAGTATAGCAGTCAAAAATGCGTTGAGTAATTGGGCATATTTGCTCAGCCCTTGGGCAGCTCAAGGGTTTTCTACTCCCTCTTGATTGCTTTGCTAAATCCAAGTTCTAAGGAGTTGATAGGATTTAAATCTCTCCAACTTGTGAGAAAGGTACTTGCTGCCTTCCCAGACTTGACTATGGATGCTCTGAGACGAAAATAGACAATGCCTCCAGGCTTCCAACTAGAGATTTCAAATATTTCTAATTTCTTCAATTTAGCTTCATTTAAATTTTACTGAGAGGTAATTGCACTGAATTAATATAGTTACAATTATGCTGAAATCAATCCATTAACATCTTGAAAATTCTTATTAATCTGGCAGCAATGTTATGGATAAAAACAGAAATACATCCTCTCTTTGGAGTGTAGGTTAATATAATAAGAATGCTGGAGTTAATTTCTCCAGGATATGAATTTCTTGATACAAGAGCCCAGGACTTGGCTTTCTGTTTTCTGGTTTTTAAGTGCTGCTTTCAGTGCAAGATAGTATTTGCATGTCAAAGTACCTGGATCCACTTGCCCTCATTCCTTTTTCATCAAAGGGAAGCTGATTAGAAGTTCAAGTCACGGAGCCATGTTTCTGTATGTGCTTGTTTGCCTCTTAATGCCTCTCTATTTTCTCTCCCATAAATATGCTTGAGACAAGGAACATGACACTACCCATTTTTTCCCCTTTTATATCCAGCACAGTTTTTAAAATTCAGTAAATATGCTCAATAAACTGCTGATGACAGGGGTGGGAACAGTGGTGATGGTGTTATTAAATCACCAGTCATCAATTTTCCTTTTAATACTTTAGATGACTCCCAATGTGTTACGTGAAATTTAGAATTAATTCAAAGTACCTTCTGCAGGTACACAAAACAAAATTTCCACATTAATTCTTTAAGCACCAGTAAGTACCATTCATCTGCATTTTCATCTAGTAATTATTGTCCATCAACATGCATTCGTTCCGTGATTATTAATAAAACATCAACTGTCATCCTACTGCTATGTATTAGTGACTGAAACAGTAAACTCTGATGTAATGGAGCGGACAGTTCAGTGAGAGAGAGGGACACATGGGAAGAGGAAGTAGATGACAATGATGAAATACATATAGGTACCAGCTCTCCCGGATGGATGGAATTACGTATAGCAAACATACATTAATGAAAAAGAAGCTAAAAATGCTTCCTGTAAAATCATAGCTCACTGTGGGCCTCTGTTGTGAATACAGAAGAAAGCAGGGAATAGTGGTATTTCCTGTTGGTTGATTAGGTATCGGATCCCAGGATGACATGGGTACTTGTGATCACCTTTTCTGATATGAACAGTAATGATTATGTAACGGCAAAAGACCAGATATAAAACAAAATCAGAGAGTTTTAGTAAGTAAAGGCTATTAGAATCCAGTATGTAAAAAGGTTTTCCTCTTCCTTAATTTTCCAGATACTCTATTCTTGAAGGAGTATCATTCCCATGCAACTCAAGACATTTGTATGCTATTCAAAACTAGCTGGTGGCACTCACCTGTAATCCCAGGGCTCAGGAGGCTGAGGCAGGAGGATCACTAAGAGTTCAAGACCAGCCTGGGCTACAAAATGAACACAAGCCAGCCTGAACTGCATAGTGAGACTCTGCCTTAAAAAGACAAAAACAAAACAAAGCTAGCAGTCGGTGAGTATGTGCTAAGAAAATTGAGGGCTACTATTTTTGTAAAGCTGTATACATGAATAAATGTCACTGATGAGAAAATAAATAAATAAAAACTCATAGAAACCTAATGATGATAGTTTTGAAGATGAGATTATAGCATAAAGGAATATTTACCTTTACAAATAAAGCATGCCACAGTTTTGCCATGTTAACAAGAACAAAGTATTCAATACCAAAATATCAATGTCATTACACCTTTGTGTGAACTTTGCTTACCAACTTCTTAATTTTTGAAACTTCTTAGAGCAGCATTTATTATTCCCAATACTTCCATGCTTGTGGAATGATTGCTTTATCATTATGAGCCTTGATTTTTATGGATAAGCCCTGCATAAAATAAAAATACTGCCTGTGTATATTCAAGAGCATCACGAGGAACAAGAAGCAGCAGCTGGGAAACCATAATAAAATCCTACACTGATAGGAAGGATAACTGATTCATAGTATTACCCCCATCTAGTGTATTGCTTTTGAGGAGGAAGCTTGCAGTTTTAAATTTTATGTATAGATAAATTATCCATATTTGTGTTTCTACCAGCAATTGGCAGTAAGATGAATGTCAGTTCTTTTCCATTGTACTGATAAGTGAGGCCAGACAGACACTATGGATACTGTCTGATAGACACATTTGAAGGGTATTGCAGTTCCCAAATCCCTTTTCTGAGGACTGGTCCCCTTCCTGACCCACAAACGACCCCTGATGCCAGTTTTGTTCCACGTAACTACACTGTTCTGACATGGGAGTCTTTCAGATGACTCGGTGCAGATTTCTAACACAAAGAGGCAGGAGCTGAGACGTTGCATGTAAGCAACAGAGATGAAGCTTCCTGGCCTCACAAGAGTGCCCACACAGACTGAAAAGCTACCTGAAATCAGAGCAAGTGAATTTCCCAGAGTTCAGAGCTTCACATTAATTCCATTTCCTCTTTCATTACAGACAGCCTTCATCATCTTGGATTGTAAATGACCTAGGCACCTGGTCTTTGCCTTAACTTAAAAAGACTGTCCATTTGTTATTTTAAGCTCATAGAGGTAAAGTCCACCACAGATAGAAACTTTGGGGGATAATACATACTGTCCTGAAGAGCTTCTAAAATCAAATTGATCAACATTGCAAATGTAAACAAAGAATGTGTGATGAGATCTTATCAATACTTCAGTTTAATACTGTGCAATGTGAACACTTTGTAGCACAGTGGCAATTAGCACTATGTCATGGTGGTAAAGAACAGTTAAGGTTCCATCACCCGACTGCCTAAGGGTCAAATCCTAGCATCAACGCTTTGTCATAATTTGGCACTTGGGAATTTGATAATGTCTTAGTTGCTATATTTATAAAATATGTAAACAACAGTACCTATTTTTTAGGCTTATTGTAAGAACAATAGTGATTATTAGGGCTGAATGTGCTCTGTTCAGTGGCCAACCCATTTGTGCCCCACCAACATTAATGATAATTGTGATTTCTTAGTGGGTCTCCCTGTCTGCCCCTAGAAGGAGTCAAGAGCTCACTTAAAACTCCCCTATCAAAGGATGGTGGGACTTATTTTGTAAGCTAAATATGTTGCGCAAAAATATAGACAAATGTTCTAAAAATGTAGACAAATGTACTAAAAATACTCTCCAAAACCAACCAGAATTATTACTCTATGATCCCAGTCCACTAGACAAGGTGCAGACAGCTGTGCAGGTGGGACCTAGCATATATTCCTTCCCCAGAATCTGTGGCTGGGAAAAAAGATTAAATGAATCTTTCTTACCATGGCCTAAAATATTCACATTTGCCTGAATCATTTATTTCAAATCTCTATGGCCCGAGTGTAAAAGGAAGAGATTGGACAAGATTGCTCTTAGAGCTCATCTCCAGCCCTGTCACTCTGTAATCCCATACCAAGCACCATGGTGCAGTGATACAATGTGGAAATTGCCAATGCAGATAAGTGAAACCATGACAGGAATTATGCAGATAGCTGGCAATTACACAATGGGAAATGCTGAGAAAATAACCTTATGGAGTGGAAAGTATTGGATTGTCTGATTATGACTTATTCTCCAATATAAAGATATAGCCATGCTTGGCCACTCAAGGATGAAAATGTGGTAATGTGTTAAAATGCTAATGAAATTGGAATCCTATAATAGATGTTTAGAGCAGTTTACGTTACCAAGACATGAGAAGTTGAAGAGCATAGCTCATAAATCCTGATGATAAGGCCAAACTCCTTGAAACATTCAAAGCCTTTTATAGTCTGATTCCAACTTGCCTTTGTAAGCTCATCTCCCCTCATATACTCTCATTCACTCTGTGTTTAATGCATAATCAACCATTTGACATTCTCCATACACAGCAGGTTCCCCTATGCCATCCACACACAGATTCTCTTGCACCCACCCCCACATTTTGTGTCACTGCATCCTACTGTTACCATCTATTTTAGGTCATCACTCAACCCACAGGATTGCTCAGAGGCTTTATTGAGTGGTCATCATTCCCCCCCATCTTTGTTCGCTCTAATCCATTGCTTTCATCATCAGAGTGGTTTTTTAAATCATGTATCCAATCAAGTTTTAAATGCTTTTAATGATCTGTCATTGCCTTTAAGACAAAATGCAAATCTTCCCTATGGCTTGCAAGATTTTAGATGGCCGAGCATTTCACTACTGCTCTTAGCACACCCTGTACCATTTGCTTTTTTGCACGGCATACTCTAGCCTTGTTGATGAAATATCATTTCCCCAGACAAGATGACTTGTCTTCCAGCCTTGGACCTCATACACATGTCCCTCTGCCTATAATCTAACTTTCTCACCACTTCTTACCTGCCTAACTTCTATAGAGAGAGGCTTTTTCTCATCTCTAAGACTGGGTTACATCCCCCAGCCATATGCCCACGTGGCTCTTGCACTTCCCTATTGAAACCCTCCCACCTCTTTACAAGTAGCTGTTGTATAATGCTATTTCCTTTACTTTAATGCCCATTAGTGTCCCATTTCCTAGGAAAATTTCTATGTGCCAAAGCCACGCTCAAGTGTTATCATCCTAGCAATGGCCTTCCTAATTCTACTGTGTCATTCCTCACTTCCTGTTCTGTTATGGAAATCCATACAGAGAGGTATTTGTCCCCCTCAAAACTCGTATTACTGAAAATTAGAACTTTGCTCTCATGAACCCTTCATAGCATGTCACAAAGCATTATGCTATTGGAAATGACCATCCAGTCCTCCTCAAGTGGGTATTTGCACTATTATCCCTGCATAGTAGCAGTAATTTCACATATGCCATGTTGAAAGCTCTCCATAAGATCAGGGCAAGAGCCTAAATGTTACTTCCCTTTCTTTCACAACATAATGATCTGCCTGCTGCAATATTAATCAATAACTAATTTCATAGTTGGACAACTGTTTTTAATGACCTACTACTCCCAAGACATTGTTGCACAAGTCTTCAGATCATTCCCT
The DNA here is from genome assembly GCA_004027595.1 of Dinomys branickii. Taxonomy (NCBI): domain Eukaryota; kingdom Metazoa; phylum Chordata; class Mammalia; order Rodentia; family Dinomyidae; genus Dinomys; species Dinomys branickii. The sequence goes on from PVLD010002109.1 coordinate 169,869, forward strand.
AAAGGACCTGTCACCAAAAGGGCAAACTCCCATACTTGTCATGTAACACAAGCCAAAAGCCTCATTATACTGATTAAGGAAAGACACATTTGGGTGCTTGTTGCTTGAGAGTTTAAAAATCTCATATCTGGACTTGAAAATAGATTCAAATGGAATCACCCAGTCAAAGACACTTAGGATTATATTAAAAGGGTTCTCAATCATGTTAACTGTGAAGGCACGCATCTTTGGGTGTCTGCCTAAATTTATTTATTAGAAGAGTAACTATATTTTGTTGTAGTTATAGCTTCACAACTCTGTCAGTTTCCTAAAACTTGTTGAATCTTACATTTTAAGTTTGAAAACTGTGTGGTATGCAAATTTTAGTTGAATAAAGTTGTTGGGAAAAAAAAGAGTAGGTCTGCTCCATCTTGAAAATATAGTTAAAGAAAGGGATTTACCAGACCTCTCCTTTCTAGGAGTTTGTCTTCAGGAGCTCTATCTTCTGGCTGGGCTTTGTCATGGAGAATCCTGGGACTCTGAAATTCAACTGAACACTCATTTGGTTTTCAGTTAGTTTGAACAAATGGATGAACTGAATTAAAGATGAATAATTTTTTGTAGGACTCTTGCTAAGTGGGGCATCCTAAACTGTATGCTTTAAACATGATATTCAAACTGAAATTAGGCAAAACTTCATTATTTTTTACATTTTCAATGTCATTCTTTAATATATACCCCAAACCTCAAAATAACATGAAAAAATACTTTCTTTCAATCTTTATCAATGAGAAAATTTAAATCTTAAGAAGCTAAACTTAGCTTGTATTTTAAACATGAATCTTTAAAGTTTATCTTTCTTCTACACTATAGCAACACACTATATTCTAATATTCTACATCTCTATGTTGTAATAGACCATGTACCTGTTATCTATCTGTCTATCTCTCATCTTCTCATTGTCAGAGTTCCTTTGATTGATTGTGATTTCCAGAGGCTTACCAGGTTAGACTAAAAGAAGACTTTTCAACATACAGTTTTTTATCTTGTTACTCTTATGAGAAAAATGCATTCAGAATACCACCTGCTCTTCAGTCAAATAGTCATATAATGAATCACTGAACACACTTTACCCATTCTAAACTTCATGCATTCTCTCAAAAGGTTCTCTGCCACTAAAATGTCCTTTTCACCAACAGTCACTTACTGGGATCACTTCTACTTCCTTTAGTCCAATACTTTCACCTTTCTGAATTTCACTCTCAATCTCTCTCCCTATCCTCTAAAACCTCAAGTTTTTTTAAACAGTAGAAATGAAGAGTAATTTAATAATATATGCTATTTTTAAAAGCCTTATTAAACATGCTACAAATCAGGCTGTACTTATGTTTGTAGCACTAGGGAATGAACCCTGGGGCAGTTTATTTTTTATTTTTTATTTTTATTTTAAAAGTAAAACAAAAGCATTAACAAACACATACATAGTAGCACAAGAACAGTGCAAAAACTAAACTACAGATAAGGTGGCAGGGGATCAACAATGGTTGTTGTATTACACGTTGGTAGTTTCAAAATGTATACTCAGGAAAATACAAATAGACATACAAGATTGATCAAACAACTAATCATCGATTGTTTCCCACATCAAAATGACATGAGATGATAGTGCAACCATGTCAGCCATCCCGCACATACATGCTTACCTGCAGAGCTATCCACCTCTTCCTCCTCTCCTTCCCTTCATTCCAACTGCTCTCTACCCTTGAGCAGCCTCCCTTCATACCTCCCGATCTATAGTCTCACCTCCAGGTTCCTACACTAATGATACTATATGCTGTTGGCACATGCACATCTGGTTTACCTAACTTATGAGTATGGTCTCTAATTGTGACCATTTGCCTATAAAAGCCCCTGGATTGTCTTTCTTTACAGCTGAATAATATTCCATTCTGTAAAAATGCCATAGTTTTTTAATCCAGTTCTCTGTGGATGGACATTTGGGTTGTTTCCACGATTTAGCTATTACAAATTGTGCTGCTATAAACATGGGTGCACATATATCACAGTGATATGCTGTTTTCAGATCTTTTGGGAAAATACCCAGAAGGGGGATAGCTGGATTGAGTGGGACCTCTAGACCTAGTTTGCTGAGAAATCTCCAAACCAATCTCCACAGTGGTTTCACCAGTCTGCATTCCCACCAGCAGTGCAGCAAAGTTCCTATTTCTCCACAGCCTCGCCAGCATTTGTTATTGAATGATTTCTTGATGCTGGCCAATCTTACTGGGGTGAGATGAAATCTCAATGTTGTTTTTATTTGCATTTCTCAGATGAGTAAAGATGTTGAACATTTTCTCATATATTTACTTGCCATTTGTATTTCTTTATCTGAGGAGTGTGTATTCATCTCAGATGCCCATTTCTGGATTGGGTCTTTGAATTTGGACAGGTTCATGTTTTTTAATTCTTTGTATGTTCTCTAGATAGAAGTCTTTTGTCTGAGGGACAACCAGTTAGGACTTTTTCCCAATCTGTGGGTTTTCTTTTTACTCTGCTGGTGATTTCTTTAGATGTTCAAAAACATTTCAGTAAGATGAGGTCCCAGTTATTGATTCTTTGAAGTGTTTCCCTTGCAGTTTCATTTTTATTCATGAACTCTCTGCCTACTCCTATGTCTTCAAGGTTTTTTCCTACTTTCTCTTCCAATAGGTTTAGTGTTTCTCTTTTAATATTGAGATCTGTGATCCATTTTGACTTGAGTTTGGTGCATGGTGATAGACTTGGGCCTATTTTCAGTTTTTGGCAAGAGGCAAGCCAATTTCTCCAGCACCATTTATTGAAGAGGCTATCTTTCTTCCAGTGAGCTTGTTTGGCCCCTTTGTCAAATATTAGGGGCTGAGTGTTTTTGTGGTTGTGGCTGTATCTTCCAGTCTGTTCCATTGATCCCTAGGTCTGTTTTTGAGCCAGTATCAGGTTGATTTTATTACAGTAGCTTTGTAGTACAATTTCAGGTCAGGGATTGTGATTCCACCTGACTTGACCTTGTGGCCCAGAATTACTTTTGCTATTCTGGGTCTCTTCTGGTTCCAGATGAACTTAAGGCATGTATTCTCTAGATCTGTGAGGCATGTTGATGGTAGTATTTTATTGAGTATCTTTGAATCTATGTTCATTAGGGAGATTGGCCTCTAGTTCTCTTTCTTGGTTGGATCCTTCTCTGGTTTTGGTATTAGAATGATACTTGCCTCCAGAAAGGAGTTACGGAGAATTGCTTCATTTTCAATTTCATTGAAGAGTTTGAGGAGTGTTGGCATTAAATCTTTTCTGAATGTTTTATAAAATTCTGCTGTGAATCCGTCAGGGCCTGGGCTTTTCTTTGTCGGTAAGTTTTTAATGACATTTTGAATCTCATTAATTGATATTGGGTTGTTCAGGGTTTTTATATCTTTCTGGTTCAACTTTGGTAATTCGTACATTTCTAGGAATCTGTCGATTTCTTCTGAGTTTTCTATCCTATTGGAGTAAAGATTCTCAAAGTAGGTTTTAAGATGTTTTGAATTTCTGTAGGATCTGTAGTGATTTCACCTTTTTCATTCCTTATTGCATGAATTTGAGTTCTTTCTTTTTTTTTTTTTTTTTGATAAGATTGGCTAGAGGTTTATCGATTTTATTTATCTTTCAAAAAACCAACTGTTTGATTCACTTATTTTTTGTAGAGTTTTCTTCATCTCAATTGCATTAATTTCTGCCCTAAGCTTTATAGTTTCCTTCCTTCTTTGGGCTTTGGGCTTGACCTGTTCTTCTTTTCCTAAAAGTTTGAGGTGCAGCATTAGGCTATTTATTTGTTCTCTTTCTGGTTTTTTTTTTATGTGTGAGTTCATTGCTATAAATTTCCCTCTGAGGACTGCTTTCATTGCATCCCAGAGATTCCTATAAGTTGTATTTGTATTTTCATTTGATTATAGGTATTTTCCAATCTCTTCTCTAATTTCCTTTGTGACCCATTGGTTATTCAGGAGGTTGCTGTCTAATTTCCAAGTGTTTATAGAGTTTTTGGAATTCCCTTTGTCATTCATCTCCAATTTCATTGCACTGTGGTCAGATAATATGCATGGGATAATTTCAATCCTTTTGCATTTAAGTAGGTATGCTCTATGGGCTAGAATGTGGTCTATTTTAGAGAAAGTCCCATGTGCAGATGAGAAAAATGTGTATTCTGGTGTTGTGGGGTGGAACACTCTGTAAACATCTGCTAAGTCAATTTGTTCACACATTTGTTTCAGGTCTGTTATATCTTTGCTGAGTTTTAGTCCAGTTGACCTGTCTCTTTGCATCAAAGGGGTATTTAGGCCCCCTATTACAATCGTGTTATTGTTTATTTGGTTTTTTATGTCCATTAAGATTTGCCTTACATAGTTTGGTGTTCCAGTATTTGGTGCATACATGTTTAGGATTGTTATCTCTTCCTCTTGCAGTTTTCCCCTAACTAATATATAGTGGCCTTCTTTGTCTCTTTTGATTGTTATCAGTTAGAAGTTTGCATTGTCTGCAAACATAACAGCTGCCCCTGCTTTCTTCTGGGAACCTGCTGCATGGAGGATTGTTTTCCAACCTTTGATTTTCAGTCTTTGGATTTCCTTTTGAGTAAAGTGTGTTTCCTGTATACAGCATATTGTGGGGTTCTGTCTCTTAATCCACTCTGCCAGTCTGTTTCTTTTGACTGGTGAATTGAGGCCATTTACATTGATGGTTATAACTGTTATACGTTGGCTTATTCTTGTCATGCTGTTTACTTGATGTTGCTTTCCTACTTTTGCTGTTTAATTTCTTGTTCTGCATAAGGGTTCCTTTCTATTGTTGTTCTTGGGACTGTGGTAACTTTTTTCTCTGTCTAGAATATGTTTCAGTACTTTTGTAATGTTGGTTTGGCACTCATGAAGTTCTTCAGTTGGTCTTTGTCATGGAAATATTTTATTTCTCCATTGAATTTGAAGGATTGGAAGCAGTTTTGTCTGAGAATCTGTAATATCTCGCTCCAAGCTCTTCTTGAGTTCATGGTTTCTATTGAGAAGTCTGCTGTGATTCGGATGGGCTTTCCTTTGTAGGTGATTTGTTTCTTTTCTCTAGGAGCTTTTAATATTGTGTTCTCTTGCTGCATATCTGGGATTTTGACTATTATATGCCTGGGGGTGGTTTTATTTGGGTTGTGGCTCATTGGAGTTCTATATGCTTCATTTACCTGCACATCAGTCTCCTTCACCATTCTCAGGAAATTTTCTGCTATTATTTCTCCAAATATTCTTTTTATGTCATGTGTGTTGCCTCCTGCTGTTTCACTGATTCCTATTACTCGCACATTATTTCTCTTTGCTTCATCTTGCAGCTGTTGTATTGATTTTTCCTGGTTCCTTGTTGACTTTAAGAGATCCTTCCTTTCACGATCATTAGCTGTCAGGCTATCTTCAAGATCTGAAATTCTATCTTCGGATTCATTCCAGTGGTTTTGCAAGCTTTCAGTGGCAGTTTTCATTTCCTGGAAATCTCTTTGAGACTGTTTCCTGTGTTCTAATTCATTCCTGAATTGCTTATTTAACATTTCCATTTGTTGCCTTTGATCTTCTAGTCTCTTATCTGTTTTTCTCTGTATGTGCGAAACATTCTTCCATTATTATTTTCATTTCATTTTTTGCCTGAGAGATTATTTCAGATTTAATCCCTTCTGTGGCTTGATGGAGTTGTTTTCCTTACTTCAGATGTGATCACTTCAGAAATCTTAGGTATGTGGTTTCCTTATTCTCCTATGTCATTGTGTCCTGTACTTGTTCTGGGTGGAGTTGTGTTCTTTTTTTTTTTTTTTTTTTTTTATTTTAGAAACATAAAAGTACAAAAACATATTGACAAACAGACACCCATTATCATAGAAAATAGTACAATCACAACTAATCTATAGACAAGGTGATATGGTCTCAACAGTAGTTGTTGCTTTATCCATTGATATCTTCAAATTGTAGATGTATGGACCCATATACAGACATGCAAATTT